>PVKE010018511.1:0-29442 GCA_004027555.1 Craseonycteris thonglongyai | reverse complement strand
TCATGGCCTCAAAGCGAGCGCTCAACCCGCTGAGCCGTCCCGGCTTTCCCCCACATTGAATTCTTCATAGTACTTGTCACATAACTAAATTTGCCAATCATCTCTTCCTCCAGACTCTTAATTTCTAACTGTACCATGTGATTTTAAAAAGTAGACATATCTTATCCTTTTATGGCTTTAAAATTAAAATTTCACCATTTAAACAGTTTATTTTGAACATTTTGGAGGGGGACCATGTAGTTTGGGTGTACACAGCCATGTTACTGCATCAGTCATGTATTCCAGTCAGCTCAGCCCATCTGTTAATATCTAAAGTATATTCGACACATACTTTACTAATTCCTAATGTTTGCAGTATTTCTGCACCCTGAACCCCGAGTCAGAAACCTGTTGGGTCAGTATGTGATCTGCCTCATGACTCCTGTGGGCCCTTTTCTTTTCTCTCCCACATGTGATGTGTCTAGACCTCATGGGGAGCCCATTTAAGCTTGTTTTAAGGAACAGGCCTTGGCTTGTCTTCCTAACCACTTAACACACCTTTCTCTCCACATGAAGAAGGTGAAAAAGCAGATGTTCTGCGTTACCTCTTGCAATAGAGGGCACATTGTCTCTTAGTTTTTTTCTTTCTCAGTTGATTTGGCCTGCACTTACTAACGAGCTAGAACTCAATTTGCCTACAGCATTTATTTCCTTATCTAACATTCTGGAATCCTGGGATGTTGAGTAAGTCCACTGGAATTAGTTTAGCCTTCTTAATGACCAGTGGGATTAAGTGACTTGCAAGCTAAAGAGATCTAGGGAGCTCAGCTAGCATCAGAGCCTGTTACTACTCACGATAGCTAGGCTTTATAAAACAGTTCCAGAAAGAATTTGAGGATTATTTTCAAAAGCACTGGGATCTCTTTCCCAGGAAAGCATTTGAAGATGTTAACATAAATGATTTTGCAGAGCTATACATCTGAGTAATTGACTTTTTTTTTTTTTACTTCTCTAGGCAAATCCACCTTGTTTGCTGTCCACTGTTCAGTATATCAATAGCTTTTATGCCAGCTGTCTATCTGGAGAGGAGTCCTATTGGTGGATGCAGTTCACCGCAGCTGTGGAGTTCATTAAAACCATCGATGACCGAAAGTGACCAAGACCACAGCCTACCAAGGCAGCAGACTGTTAGACAGATCTCTAAGAAAATGCACAGCTGCTTCGAAGGCTGACAAGTGTTTTTGTATAATATGTACAGAATTTAGACATTTTCAAACAGATCTTTACTAAGATTAATGAGCTAACAAGCAGGTTCTCTTTTCTTTGGGCTTTTTTTTCTGAATTGCATATTTTGTTATTTTCTTGTCCCCACGTAGAGAATAGTACTGCAAAAAAGGGACCACATTTTTCAGGTGTTTTGAAATATTAAAAAACAAAGTAAAATCTAGAAAATTCCTAGGTCTCCATTCATGGATACCTATTCTTTTATTTTATTTTTTTAAAAGAACAGTATGCTGTTCTTTTTAAGATGCTGTCTAATTCCTATAGGCGTCCAATGGAAGGAAAGTACGAGTTGCACTGAGGATTATAATGGTGGTGACATTAGTGGCATTATCTATAAATACACTCACCTAAATTAAAAAGCTAAGGAGGAAATGTAAATATAATATATATTTATATTTGATGTAATATGGACATCTTCAGAATCTAATAAACAAGGAATATTGCTGATAGATTGTGATGTACCCTCTTGTGAAATGGTTTCATTGACGAAGTTTAAGCTGAGCTTAAAGGTAAAAAATAAGAAAATACACAGAAATATTTATTAAAGTGTAATACATTTTATTGAACCTTCTAGGAGTGGAGTTTGATGCACGGGCTGCCTTTGATGAGTGTAAAAATCACAGAGTAGATCATGTAGACATTTCTCCTAGGGATGTCTTTGAGCCTGCAGTAGAAAAGAAACTCTAATCACCATAATTACATACAAAGGAACAGTAGCTATCTAATCCTTTATTGTGGTACTTCTTATGTGAAATACTAATGTAGTGTAGAAACCCCAAACAGCTCTTTACAAGCCTTTCAATGTCATATATTTTTGATGATTATTCACATTGAATGCACAGACCAGGAATTTGGTGAATGTCATTTTTTTTAAAAACTAATTTGTATTGTCTGATCTAGTGATACAAGTTTTATTAGTGATAAACTATTTTAATCAACCATATTCTTATGGGAAAAATATATTTGGGCAGGTTTCTGTGCCTTTATTTCCCTCTTTTGAAAAAAAATATGTGTTTTATTTTGGTTTGATTGTATATTAATAATTAATCAGGAATGGGTTTTGGTGTCTGAGAAACTAGCCAAGGAGGCACACCAAAGCTTCAAGCACAAGTCTTATATGTGGTCATCCCTGACTGGTTTCACTTCGTGTGCTTCCTAATTGTGTTCAGTTTCTTTCATAATGAACTTGGCCCCACACCCTGAGTCCCTTGTCGCTGACAGCATTGCCAGGCATTTTTAAGGGAACTGTGACGAACAGCCTTGAGCAGATGAATACAGAGGTGGTCTTCTCCTTCTCTCCAAGTCCTCTGTGTTTCGTTGTGCCTAAAGAAGGTGGCTTTATGCCTCCACCACTTCTCATTCATTTATTTCAAAATACCGAAGTAAGTGGCGTAGGAGTGTGGGGTGTGGTTTCTGCCTTTTAGAGACAGATCAAAATTAAACTACTACTACAAAACGTCCTTTTGAATGTTAGGTCCAGAAATCTTTGTCCAGTCATATGCTTCGTGGGCTGTAACTGTCAAATTTGCCTGCGTATTAGAAGTAAAATCCCATCATAAATACTTTACAAGACAGACAAACTGTCTAACACAATTTCTGAGACCTAGAGGGAGTCCATTTACTTTAGCATTTGATTCAATAAATGTTAAGTCATTAGAAGACTTGGAATAGTTGAAATTCATTGTTCTGGGATTTAACTCAGAAGTCAAGGATGTTTTTCCTCTACAGTGGTTGCTAAATCTATTTCATGTTATCTCCATGGAAATAACTATGAAGATGTGGACATTGTATAGGGCTCTTTTCTTTGGTGGGGAGGGTGTTGGGTGTGGGGTGCAGGGCTGCACTGGAGGCAGCAGGTAGGGCTCTGCAGGGCTTGAACCAGAGGTGAGGGTGGAACCTCAGAGATTTGGCCTCAGAGTGATGCCTCTGAGATGAGGCGGGTACCTGGTATTGGCTCAGGAGATGCACGTAAGCCCAGCTGGTTAAGGGGCAGCTAAAGTTCCCTCTGTCAGAAGCAAGGACACTTCAGCATGAACCATCACTGGTTTGATTTCATGACAGGGTTTATTGTCGTTCTGACTTCTGGATTTAGGAGTCACCTATCTACATGGGCACAGGTCGGGTGTGAGATAGGAGTAATTTGACTTTGCTCTTTCAGGAAAGAGGAATAGTTGTTCTTTGAATGTTTTTTACAATACTTCTGATACCTATTTTATAGGAAGTATTAGTGCAAAAGTACAGAAATCACCCATAGGAAACATTTGATTGTTACCTGGAATTTACAAAGCTAAGGAATGTCAAATGGAGAGACAATGGCTCAGTGCACTGAATACCTGTATAATTAAACCTTAAAGCTTGTGTTTTGTGTTAATACTCTGCTTCTGGAGAAAGTTAAGTAATAGACATACAGGTTGAAAATTGTCTTTTCTTGTAGAATGATTTTTTTTTAAACCTGATAAATAATTTGTTTTGTTTCTCCACTTTAGGTCAAGTCTCAGTCACAGCTATTGCATTCTTCTCTTTTTTATTAAAAAAACAACAACTGCTATTAGAGCCTTTTAATACAAATATTGTTTTAGTTAGAAAATTAATTAGCTTTGTGAGGGATTGAAAATAGATGTGATGCATGATTTTTCTTTTCCTGTTGTGTCCTAGAATCCTTTGTTTAGCAGGGACTTTCAACATACGCGTTCAATGTACAAGCAATAGAACAAAACCTGGCCCAAATGGTACCAAACCACTCTCTTGCCTTAAGAATCTGTAGCTGAACGAGTGTGCCTACCTGGCTCCTCTTCCCTATTGCCTGGGATTCCATTTTGGGCCAAGTCAAGGCCAAGTCAAGGCCAAGTAGCTGTTTTAAATGAGAGATTAAAAAAATTCCTTTCTCTGATGTGATTGGGTATGAGACGGGAAAGTAGGACCACACTTGCTCAAAATTATTTGCATAGAAGTGTGGGATTAGCTTCCTTCATTTGTGTGTCCTAACTTTTTCCTCCTCTCTATTCCTGCTTATTTCTTTAAGGAAAAGTCAGTATTTGCCCTCTTTGTAGTTCTTTTTTAAGTCTAGTGAATTTACTCATATTCGGTATGCAATTGCCATAATTTAGTAAATTTCAGTCTTCTTGAAGCTCAAAGAATTTTTAGTAAGTAGATTAACAGTGATGAGGTAGTTGCAATATTTTGAATGCCAAAATGTTTGAGAACTTTACCAGATTAAATATCTCAGAATGTAGGTTACCCAAGAAGTAGGATGACTGGGACTAGCTTCATTACTCTTTTAAGAACGCTTGGACAAAGGAAGATAGAGTTGGCTCAATGTCAAGGTTGGTGTAGTTGAGCTGTGGAGTCCCACAGGCCAGCTCTCAACAAAGGTCAGGTTCACGAGAGAGGAAGTCCTGTCCACTTGGTTAATGGCAGGCAGTGTGGGCAGAGGCCACACGCCTTAAGAATTTACCTCTGCTGAGTTGATATTCTGTCTTGTCTACCGCACTCCTGTGCTTCACCTGTATGAAAAAGCTTTGTACTGCCTCTCCTCTTGAAACTGATAAAACCTCTGTAAGCCTCAGTTAATGAGCTTGCACAATTGTATATGTACAGGACACCCCTCCTGTCTTCTAATGTGATTCCTATGATATTCTGTAAAACTGATTAAAAGGGGAGAGCAGTTGAATTCACTGGGTTTTATGTTTCCATCTGTTTTGTACTCAAGCATTTCTGAAAATCTCTTTGACTCCTCGAGTATTACTAATGTTCTCCATGAATTTACACCTGTCTTTTTCATCTGAACATCTAAGGATTATTTGTTAAGTGCAGTACAGGAAGGAAATAGAATGATCCAGCCGTCACTAACATTTAACGTAGTTCCTAGCTGACCCCTGTGTTTGGTAGCTGTTCATCAGCCTTCGTTCTGACAGCAGAGCTTCTAACCACGGCATTCACTGAGGACTTTATTAATCTTTTCAGCTGAGGGGAGTTGCTAATAGACAAAGAGCCCTTGCTCACTCTTCAGGCTTTCATTGCTGGTGGAAATGTGCGTTCCTGATACTGATTACAGTTCATTTAGAAGGAAACGTTTAGAAATTTGATTAGGGCTGTTTTCATTCAGTCTGTTCAGTAATAAAATTAATGCTGTGACTTGCTTAGAACTGAAAATAGAATTTAACTTTTCTTGCCAATTTGAAATTACCTGTCTCTTGGACTCCTGTTAAATTTGTACCCACCCAACCGTCCCTCAAAGTAAGTGGCTCTAGCTTTTCCCAGAGGATGCTGAGCTAGTGGCAGTGTTTTGCTAGGCCTCCGTGCCCCTAAAACGTGCCATGACCCTGACAAATGAAGTAGGTCAGAAGCTCCTCTTGCCTGTAAATGTGTCCTCTACCTGGAGGTTTAGAGTATTTATTGAAGAGCTTTCTCTTCAGTAGTTTCATCCCCTAAGAATCCTTTTCCATCTCTGTAGGGTCCCAAAATGCAGTGCATAGACTTTTTAACACGTTGCATATGGCGGGGTTTAAAACCCTCATACCCCCGCTGTTCCGGCAGGTAATTAAATGAGACCACGTTGAAATGAACTCTTTAAAATGCTATTGCTTCCATATTTATAACTTTTCAATGAAATTTTTTGTACTTACGTAAATTTATCCATTGATAATATTTGCTCGTTATATATCAACCAAACCTCATTAATTAAATAAATCTTGCAAAAAATAAAAGGTCAAGTGTAAAAACGAGAATTCTCGTTACCCGTCCTTAACGCATGGCTCAGAAAAAAACGAAGATTCTCGTGATCCGTACGCAATGTGTTAAGAATCGGCCAGAGTGACTGGAGACATTTCTGGTTGTGGGAATCCTAAAAACACCTTCCACAGTTTGTGCTAAGATGGAAATGGCTCTCAGTTCCAAGTCACTGAATCTGTTGTAGAAAATAACCATGAAAACCATGGTTATCTTATTTCTGTTAACTAGGAATTCAACACACCTGCTGGCTAAAATCATTAAATTTTATGCTCTGGTGAAAAGAGTATCCACATGGTCACTTAGGCTTTCCTTAGCCTTCCTAATTTGTAATTTTTTATTTATTTTTTTAAGATTTATTATTATTTTTTAATTGTTTTTTGACAGAGAAGGGGGAGGGCCCAAAACAGTCTCCATAGTTGACAGCATTAATTTTCCATATAGTTTCACTCCACAGGTGGGCGCAGGGCTGCGCAGGGCAGGAACTGGGCCGGGAGCCTCCCGCATAGGCCCCGGCAAGAACTGAATGGGGAGCACACCCCAGTTCAGCATGTGGGTCCACATGGGCCAGAGCCAGGATTCGATCCTCGGGCTCCAGGGCTGCAAAGCGAGCGTTTAACTTGCTGAGCCATCCCAGCTTCCCCTTTTTGACAGAATATTTTGACAATAATTTTCTAAAGATTTATTTTGTCAGAGAAGGGGGAGGGCCCAAAGCAGTCTCCATAATTGTACATCATTAATTGTGACATGATTTCATTCCACACAGGTGGGTGTGGGATCGCATGGGATGGGAACCAAACGGGGCCTGCTGCACGGGAGGAGAGAACTTTCGCTTCCATGCCATCCCAGGAGTTACGAGTTGTGCTACAGTTCACCATATGGGTTTGCACAGGCTGGGGCCAGGAATTGAACCCTGGACCTTGAGATTGGAAGGCACTCAACCACTGAGCTATCCCAGTATCCCATTGACAACTTTTGTAGCTAGAGCTGGTGATTTAAATACATACTTTCTGATGTTTGGATCAGTAATTCCTGGTGAATTCAGTCAAGGGATCTGATCTAATTTCTGGGGTTGGGGCTCAAAATTGGTCTGTTTTTAAGTGCCCTAGGGCACTTATAAACCATTGTTTCCCAAACTTCCCTGTTGAGAATCACCTGGTACTTTTGTTGGTAAATCAGAATCTGTAAGGGATGGAAACTGGACTCTTCAAACAAGTCCTCCCAGCGACTCAGTCTCATGGGAGTTTGCGAGAAGCACCATGAGATCATTTCATGAAGTTGAACCCACCTGCACCATCCACCTGGGGACATTCATGAACTGCAGACTGTGGTCCCACCTCATACCCATTGAGTTGGAATTTGGGGGAGGTGCCCAGTACCCTGCATTCCTTGCAAACCTCCATCTTGCTCTGATGCTCACTAAAATCTGTGGTCTACCTCGGAAGGGCTCAAGTCTTAAAAGCTTGGCTTCGTATCTTGCAAGGGTCAGTTGTGAGGAGGACCCTTCTAAAGGATAACTCTTGCCCAACAGCCAGTCTAATTCATCCTTTTAAAGATAGTTCTTTTTATGTACTTACACAAGTGTTTTCTTTACTCATCCTCTGTCAGGTAATGTAAAAGCTGTCTCCTTGCCAAACATCAAGTTACTAAACATATCTAGAGGATAGCAGTGTTCAGATTTCTGTATGAAAAGATGCTTTGTCTAATCTTTCTCTGTTTTTAGTTTTCAAAATGGCTCTTTTGTTTCTGTTGTGTTTTGATTCCATCCATAGCCCGTGTCCCGTGTAAAACGACAGCATTGGTTGCAGCAGCCCTTGGCTTCTGATTTAACCTTGGCTCCTAAGAGGAGCCATCCTGGCCCTACTGAGAGAAGCTCTGCTTCCGTCCTGTTTCTGGTCTCCTCAGTAGATGCGTGGATTCCAGCTCTTGGGTTTACTTGCCTCCCTCGCGCCCACCTCACTTTTAAGTCACCAGCAACCCTGTTCTCCTCCTGTGGCCCTGATAGGTGATAGTGGCAGGAGTGAGGGAGCCTGGCGGAGTGAAGGTGTGAGGAGGTGAGTGCAAGGGGACATGATAAGGAGGGAAGGTGGGACAGCGGTGCCCACCAGCATCTGTCACAGCAATGCTGGGCCACAACAATGAGCCTGGAGAGGTGTTTTCTCTTCCTGGATCACTCCTGCCACTTTCTGAAAAGTCACAGGTTTTGAGCGTTGTGTGGCCATAGTGCCAGGTATGGAAGCCCGAGGATGTTCTTTCTGTCTGAGCCCCGCCACTAATCAGACCTATGACGAGTGACAAATTGGAAGGGCTTTTCCTGAGTTAGGTTGTTAGACTATCTCAGTGATCCCTTTCAGCCTCCGATTGAGGAGGGCTCTCTGGAAAGTACCGACCGTATAATGTGCAAGATAGGGGCATTGATGGCTGGATTTTTTCCAGGCAGCCCTCATGTATAATATATATAATCTTGAACTGTTTCTCCCATGCTAGCATTTAAGTGAGGGCTGTAGGGAAAGTGCAGTGAAGCTGTGGAAGTTGCCAGAAGTACTGTGGGGGGTTGGAAGCCCTGAGAGAAGAGGCCGCCCACTGAGCTGCCTCAAGGGGGACTTGAGACTGGCCAGGGAACACAAATTCGGGCACTACGCTGCTTCCTAGCCTGGTTTAATGAACTTGAGCCAGGACTGATATCGTGTGGTTGACACCACAGGCCAGGAAATCCAAAGAGGCTGTCCCCACGGTCATCAGCCAGCAGCTCTGCCTCCAGCTGGGCCAGGAACACGTGTACAAACCCTGAGCACAGAAGTCGCAAACCCGCTTTTAACTAGAAGGCTTGGTTGTGAGCCGAATCACACCGAAGTGTGGGGGTCTGTTCCTGACTCCCCACCGCACTCCGCAGGCACGGTTTAATCCTACCCTGTTACGCCAGGATTATGATCGCTATTTATGAATTAACCTGGGTGGGGACAACTGTGCCATGTTCTGCAGGGAATCCTGGGATTTGAACCCACCGTAGCAGGCCTGCTTCTGGGGGCTCTTCCCGTGAGGCACCCCCCCCCCCCGACGGTGTCAGCGTTGCGGCTGGAATGTGCTGCTGCGGGTTGGCTGGCCAGGTTCCCTGCAGGCCCGGCTTTGCTGTTCCTTGGGTGACATCTTGTGGCCAAGACAGGTACAAACCATGGTCTGGAAAGGCTGCCAGGGAAGGCCTCTCTGGAGGAGGGGTCCAGAGACCCAGGTGAGTGGGAGACTCCTGGACGAAGAAGCACCAACCAGCCCCTCTCAATCCGGCCTTTCACTTAACACTTTACTAGGACAGCTCTAAATGGACCCCAAAACTCGTTCGTGGCTCCCACACTAGACACACAAACACACCAGGTTCCTCTTGGCCCTGCCCGTGCTGTGGCAGATAATCCCATTATTCTCTCTCTATAAAGCAGATAGCAACTCAGTGACAAGGTGATTATTCCCACTTACAGATGGGCAGCAGCCCGGAGTCACACATCCAGGACTTGCGCCCAGCTCTGACGGGACCAGGAAAGCTCCCGGACGTGGTGCTGAGAAGTGTGGGAGCCCTCATGCCCCATTCTCCCGGGGGTGCTCCCAAGGGTGAAGCTGTTGTTAGTCACAAAGCTGCCTTGAGTTCTGGGGCCAGTTCCATGTGCCAGGCAGAGAGCTGAGTGCTTTACACACACTACCTCACAGGGTCCTCAGCTGTGAGCTGGGTAGCAGGATGAGCCCCGTTTTACAGATGAGGAATCTGAGGCTCAGAGAGGGGAAGTGGCTTACCCAAAGCCACACAGAAAATACACAGCAGAGGCAGGATCTGATTCAGGCCTAGAGGACTCTTGTGTTCTTTTTAGCTGCGATGGGATCCTGTCTGGCCCTCTGCAAACTATCAGCCCCAGGATTGTGGAGGGGCAGGGGAGTGGTTGGGAAGGAGCTTCGCAAACTGTAGAGGATGGTGTCCATGGTGGTTCAGTATTATCCCAGTCCTGGTACGCACTTCTCCTTGGGCTTGTAAACCCCTCGAGGGCAGGGCTGGACACCATGGCATCCCCAGTACCCAGCACGGAACCTGGCACCTAGAGGGCACCCGCAGCTCAGACTGAATTTGAGTCTCTGGAGCAGGGAAAACCCACCTCCACACATCCTCACACATGGCCCACGTGTACTTTCTAGTGTCAAGGCCACGGCGAGGCTAGACGACCGTCTCTACCTCCTGATTCGCCTCGTGCAGGGTGACCTTCTCTTGCTCCTCTGTGTAATAGGCTGGCACCTGGACTCCCGAGGGGGGCCTGGGGGTGAGGGCCTGGCTGCTGGAGATCCCTCACAGGCCCCATGAGAAAGCAGCAGGGCGGGCGGAATATAAATGCGGCTATGAACGCAGAGGAACAGATGAGAGAGAGCCTCCAGGTGACTGGGTGGAGAGGCCCCACCGGGGCAGCCGCCTCCTCTCTGCGCACAGATTGAGCCCATGATGAAGATGAATGGAAACCCCTCTGCTAGAAAACGTGGAGGCAATCAGGACGGCTACCTGTGCCCAGGGCCCCTCCCACCTGCTCCGAACAGGGCAATGTTAGGATTCGGAATTCAGCAGCAGCCGCACGGTTAGCACAGAAACCAGGCAGAACTCGTGATAAGCAGCCCCAATTACAGGATAAATGATTCAGGGTGGTCGTTAGCTTGGCAGGAATTAGTGAACTCGTACAGTGGCTGTGGGCATGGATCAGGCAGCCCTTGCAAACAGATGACAGCTCGCACGAAAGGCAGCCCGTGTGGTGGGGACCCCTGGCCCCAGCTGCGGGCTCCTCGGTGAGGTGGCAGTAATGACCAGAAGCCTCTCTTGCGAGCAGCTGTGGGATTTTTAAAGGCTGGTTGAGAGGGAAGATGAGAGATTATTTGGTGGGTTAGCGAGCGTTTGCTGATGAAAACAAACTGAACTTGCAGCTTCCAAATCCCACACCGGAAGGCGGGACTGATGAGGACACTGTGTCTTCATTTTTCCGGGCCGAAAAATCCCAATTTTTCTCAATATGTCCACTGCAGAGCAATATGTGATGATCATTTGGTCGCAGGCACCATGGACTGGGAAGAAAGGTTTGCTGAGCGAATTAATATTGTCGACAAGATTGCAGGGGGCATGTTTAACTCACTTCAGGTGCTCTAGAAGCATTCGCACAATGGATAAGCTAATTACAAATCATGCCTATTTATTCATTAAACAGGGCCTAGGGGAAATTCAAAGAGGCAACACTGTCTTAACTTCATTCAATTTGCAGTCTGTGATTAAGCGCAACACAGCTGCAAGGCTCCAGAAACGTGATCGAATATCCGCCTTTTCCTGGCTCAGACTGACCTCTTCTCGGGGGGCCACTTCTCCCCTCAAGGGGGTCTTGCCATCCTTCCTCAGGCCTCCAGACACTGACCATCTCCTTGTGACTTTGGGCCAGTCCCTTCAGCAGCCCACTTCTGTTTTCTCATCTGTAAAGTGGGTTCAGGCACCGCTGGCTGTCGGTTTTCCTGAGGGAGACAAGGGAGGTGCTAAATGCTCGGTGGCTTTTCCAGAACCCGGCCAGTGGCTGTGTGGTGAAGGTTCATCCCCTGCCCTCCTCCTTCGCCCTTGTGCACACATGGAATGTCACTAAGACGAGGTCCCAGGGTCCCCCAGACAGCCCTTGACAAGAAGCTTTGTCTGCTGTCGCCCTGGTGGGAGGGAAGGGGCACGGAGCCTGGCAGACAGGGCTGCTGGCCCAAAGCTGGCGAACAGGCCTGATGCCTCTGATCTATGACCCCAGGTGGCCTTGGATTGGGTGACCAACTGTCCCAGTTTGCCCAGGATTGAGGAGCTAACTGGGATGCTGGATTTTCAGGACTAAAACTGGGACCGTTTCAGGCAAACCAGGAGTTAGTCACTCTGAGAGCCCACAAAACGCTTTTCCCTAAAATAAGCACATAGAACTAACCGTACCTGTAATCCTTACAAATGTCTGGGAGGCTCAGGGTTATTTATTATCATCTATAAATTAACCAGACAGCTAACATTTACTTAGTATTTTCCAAATCTCAAAGTGCTTTTAATGTACAAAATGAGTGTTTTGGGGCTTTCTTTCCATTTACTCAGCACCCACTGACTGAGACCTCAGAGCTGATGTGAGAAATAGGAGTTCCGTAGCCTCGGCAGAAGCACAGGGCTCTTGTCCTTTGTCCCCAGGGAGGCCACCCAGCTGGCTGTTCCTTGGATTCTGAGACCCTCTATGTACCCTTTCTGTCCCTCTCACCTGCCTGTTAGAGGCTTTGATAACTAGAAAGGGTCCATAGCCAGGAAATACTAAAATATTAATACATTAGCTTGAACCATATGAAATTACCCTTTTTGTGGATTCTCAACAGCCGAATATCAGCAATTTCATGTGGTTCAACCTAACATAGTGGTAGTGAAGTGCAGGCCACCATGTGACTTGGGACGACTTAATCTCTCTGAGCCTCAGTTTCTCATCTGAGAAATGGGGATCTTAATAGTTTCTTCTGTTTTATTTTTTTGATTTTATTTTGTGTTCATTGATGAAGGAACATATTTTGAAAAATAATTTTATTTATATACATACTTAAATGTCTTTAGGCAGTGTCTTATTTTTATTATTATTTATTAACTGAAATTTATTGGGGTGACATAGGTTGGTAAAAATTACATAGGTTCCAGGTATACAGCTCTTCATTACATCGTCTATGTGCTGCATTGTGTGCTCACCACCCAGAGTCAGCTCTCTTTCCATCACCATGCATTTGATGCCCCCTCCCTAATAATTTCTATGTTCCGGTGCTGCTGTTGGAATTATGTGAGATCATGTATGGCGCGGGTCAGCAGCCTGTTAGGAACTGGGCTGCACAGCAGGAGTGAGCAGTGGGTGAGCGATTGAAGCTTCACCTGTATTTACGGCTAACCCCCATCGCTAGCATGACCGCCTGACCTCCGCCTCCTGTTAGATCAGCAGCAGCATTAGATTCTCATCGAAGTACAAACCCTCTTGTGAGCTGTGCAGGCGAGGGATCTAGGTTGTGCGCTCCTTATGAGAATCGAATGCCTGATGATCTGAGGTGGAGCTGAGGCGGTGATGCGAGTGCTGGGGAGCAGCTGCAAATACAGATTTTTAACATTAGCAGAGATTTGACTGCACAAAGACCGTAATAAATTGTTTGCAGGCTCCTATCAAAACCCTATCAGTGAGTGACAAGTGACAATTAAGCTGCACCTGGTGGCAGGCTTTATAGTGGCAAGTGAGTTGATGTACTTCAGCTGTACAGCTGCTCCTGGTGGCTGGCTTTACGTCAGCATCCAACACTGATTCTAGTCTGCCCATGGCCCCCCATTATTTATTGACCACTTCCATCCGCACCTCTTTCCCACACTGGGCACTAGTCCCAGGTGGGACCGTTTAGTTGCAGGAAAACAAGCTCAAGATGCCCACTGATTCTGCATGATGGCGAGTTGTGTAATTATTTCATTGTATTTTACAATGTAACAATAATAGAAATAAAGTGCATAATAAATGTACTGTGCTTGAATCATCCTGAAACCATCCTCCCAGCCCCCATCCACGGAAAAATTGTCTTCCTCAAAATGGGTGCCTGGTGCCCAAAAGGTTGGGGGCTGCTGATGGATGGCATTTCAGTGGTGCCTTCAGCAGTTCCGATTACGGCACATAGTAGGTGCTTTCTGAATTCGAGATTTAATTTTGCACGTGTATCTGTCTGTCTGTATCCTTCATTGTTCTGAGTTGCCTGTGGTCAAAGCGGGAGGAGCCAGACAAATGTTGGTTGAACGAAGGAGCAGAAGAAAATGCATGGGTCTGCCTCCTGCCCGTGTTTCCCCAACGACCTTGAACTCAGATACGCTGCTTCCCTCCCCGCCAACCAAGGGGCCCTTGCTTTGCCCCCCTTCCCGTGGAGGCCTCTTGGTGAAACACCCCGGTTCCCATGGCTCCCCACAGGGAGCCTGATGGATTTGAAGACATGTTTCCATCTCCCCTATGGTTTCTAAAACATACAAATCATTCTGGCTGCACTTCTGTGTTTCATTACTCGGAATGCACATTTGAAAACAACAGAGGGTGAGGTTTAAAAGCAACATGCAATTTTTATTACATATATCTCCAAATCTGCCATTAGACCCGTCCCCATGGTGTTATTGACCTTGATTCTTTCTCATTTGCATCCTGCATTTTTCATCCTTTGGAATATGGTGTTTTGGGACTTCTCCATCATTAAGTGGATTTACAGCAATTTCCCTGTGTGTTTTCTCCAAGGGATTCTGTTATGAGATGCACATTAAATCTCCATTAATACCTCATTATCCGACTGATAAGATTACCATGATAATGAGGCAGAAATTCTAATTGTTTCACTTCTTATTGTGCCTTCCATTTAATCCTTTACTCTACCTGGAAGTTGGTCATGAGCTGGTGAGCACCCGTCTGAAAAGGCTTTCCAAATGGCGGGCCGGAGGCTGGGATCATTGTGATCAATGGTGATTGGGGGCAAGAAAGGGGCAGCTTACTGTTTCAATGAATTTCCTGGGCAAAAAGTTTGGGGGTGGAAAGCCATCTGGGGCCAGCCTTGTTGGATTTAAAGAACTCCCCTGCTCCAGCCTAATACACTTTCATACTCAATCACATGGACACACAGGAGTGCACACACATGCACGCACACACATAATCACTCACACACGTGCACACAAGACAGGCACACACACAGGCCTATACTCCCAAGTTCAAGCAAGCCCAGACTCCTGACCTCATGCTCTGTTTTTTCCTACTGGCCTGGATCCCCTTCCAGACCCTTCCCAGCTCTGGAATTCTCCATGAACCTGCCTTCCTGACTGATGAGCTCGTTTGACGGTCAGTGGCACTGAGCCAGAAGACACTGGGGGGCAGGGAAGGGAGGAGGAGAGACGGGGGACAAGAAGCCCCTTCAAGAGAAAGCCTGTAAAGGACCCTGTGTGAGGGATGCTCCCAGCAGGGCACCTCCAGGCCCCCAGGGGTGTCTGTCTGCTTCAGGTCAGCTCCCTCCATCTGTTGGGGGAGGGAGGCCCCTGGGAATGTCTGGTAATTACAGCCCCCGACCCCCTGTCATGTTCCGAATGCATTGAATTTTACACCTCACCAGGAAATTCCCGAGTGGGTTGTTGGGACAGTAGAAGAGACAGGCAGTCCCTTGGCCTTTGTCTTGCCTTTCTGCTTGGAGTGCTGGCTGTCAGCAAGGCCTGGCTCACGCCACCTTTCACACCAACACGGACCCCCATCCATGCCTCGTGCCGCCCCCGGAGTCACAGTGGCCCAGCGCGTCCCCCCAAGTTATTATACAACACCTGATTGGCTCTGTAAAGACCCCATCTCCAAGTGAGGCGGTCCTTAGGGGGTCCCTACTTTAATAGGGCCGGTGGGGACTGGTGTCCTTACAAAAGAGGAGGAATTTGGACTCAGGGAGGCACACAGAGAGAATGCCATGTGATGGCAGAGATAGGGCGATGCTTCAACAAGCCGAGACACAAAGCTTGTCCCCCGCCCCCCACCCCCAGAAGCTAGAACAGAGTCTCCCTCACAGCCCTTGGGAGGGACCTACTACCCCGATGACAGCTGATCTCAGACTTTCGGCTTCCAGAACCGTGAGAGAGTATGTTTCAGTTGTGAAAGCCACCCAGTTGTGATGCAACAGCAGCCTTAGGAGACGAATAAAGCCGCCGCACCACGCTGCCTTCACGGGGCAGGGCTGGGGAGCCGGGCCGAGACCCGCCCCTTACTTCCTGTGGCCCTGGACAAGTGGCCGATGTCCCTGAGCCTGGCTTTCCTCATCTATGTGTGTGTGTGTGGGGGGGATGACCGTCCCTGCCCAGCCACCCCACCAGGGCTGTTTCCAATGTCACTGGGCCAACGTGCCCTGAAGTCAGAAAGGGAGGTGACCCCTTTTCTGCTCAGCCTGGGGCCTGCTGTCCAGCAGCCGTCAGGCAGAGCTGTGGGCCCCCAGCCAGTCCTGTCTGCCCCTTCCAGGCCTCAGACGCGGTGTGGTCGGGAGGCAGAGCCACTGCGAGCGCTGTGGGAGGTGGACTTGCTGTAGCGATCGGGCCTGACACGGCTGTGGAGGAGCCAGAGAAGTGGCGGTCCAGCCGGGGAGTCAGAGGGTCGAAGAGAGAGCCTCCACCGGGCACTCTGAGAAGCCAGGTGTGCTCAGGGCCCACGGAGGCCACTGCTTCTGCGGGTCCTCAGCCATCCTCTGGGGTGAGCCTGAGGCCACGGTGGTCTGCAGGGCCAGCAGGCAGCGCCTGGGCTGAGTTGAGGAGAGCGAGGACAGCTGGACCTACGGGACTCTCTGGCTCTCCCCGTCTCCACAGCTGACTGCTGTGACCTTCAGAGTAAAGGTCACTGCTTCACTTCCGCTTTCCAAAGCGCATATACAGGAACCCTCCAGGAAGGCATTCTGGGAAGTGGATTTTGGCACCGTCAGCACACCTCCCTGCCTGAATCTCCCCGCCCCTCCTTCGGGCCGGGCTTCTCCCTCCCAGCACCTCCCCCACGCCTGCCTGATGGCTGCTCCTCCTCCCCCAGCAGACTGTGAGCTCTGAGGCGGGTCTGCCCTATTCATCACAGCATGCCCAGCACCTGGCACAAGCTTGGAACAGAGCAGTGCTTTGTGTTTGGCAAGGGGATGAGTGAATGAACGAATGAATGAATGATGCCCACTTGGTGCCGGGTCCTGTGCTGGGTGCTAGGAACACAGAGAGAAAAGTTAGACAGAGGCTAGCTCCTGCCTCAATTATTCTCTGCAGGGCCTTGGGCTAGAGGCTGGGGAAGAGGAGGCGGGCAGAGGTGAGCTGACCCACGTGACTGCAGCTCGCCTGGGTGAATGTGTTCAGGGCCCTCAGCTGAACCAGTAAGAGCCTTGGCTGGTAGCTCAGAGGAAACAAGGCTACTGCCAACCAGCGAATCATGGAGGGCTTCCTGCAGGAGGTCCCACGAGGGAGGACTAGACAGGTGGAGTTTAGGTGGAGCAGGTGCAGTCCAGACAGGGACGGCTTGTGCAGACACAGGCCCAGGGCACACACCTGAAACGATGAGGTTGTTACTTAGCCCTCACTTCAGGCTGTGGGCTTGCCCAGGTTTTGATTTCTAGGATTTTGATTTCTGCCATTAAGGAGGATGCTCGTCTTCAGGTTAAGAAATGATTAGTCTTCACGGTGGAAACAGAAGGTTACGAACAGAAACCTAGCTCCGGAGTTCACTCCTGCCTCCAGGTCCAGCCCCTCTGGTTCATTCTCCACAAGGCAGGTGCGGGTGCCTCTAAATCCTTCCGTGGCTCCCCATTGCCCTTGGGATGTGGTCCAGCCTCCTTTATAGGACGGCAAGGTCCTCGGTGCTCTCCTCTCTCGCCTCTGGGCCTTCCCACAGGCTGCGCCCTCTGCTTACAACACTCATCCCATAAACGCGGCCTCTTCAGCCTTTCCAGCCCCTGGCCCGGGTCAGGGGCCGTAAACTCCCAGCCTCCACCCGTCAGGCTTTGCTGGACTGGACACCGCTGCTCAGCAGCCAGAGCTGCCTGCCCGGGGCCAGAGCCTGCAGCCCGGCTGGTGTGGAGGGGCCTCACGGGGGCAGGAGGGCCCGCGGTGTGGATGGCTACGCAGGGAAAGGAGCCGCCGGCCCCTCGGGACCAAGCGCTCCTTCCAGATGGTCCCGATCTAGGCATTTCCTTTGCTGTGCCTTGGGAACAGTTCCCATGTGACAGACCCAGTTTGGAACCTGGCAGGTGAGGGTGGCTGCCAGCCACCACAGGCTCCTTTCAGAGCCTGCGCGCCGGGCCTGAAGCAGCACATGTGGCCTTGTGAAGGGCAGTGTTGGCAACGCTCAACAGAGGCCTTGAAAACTGCCTTTTGACGCAGCAATTCCAAAACTAGAAACGTACCCCTAGAAATAGTTTGACACGTGCACAAACATACGAGCTGCACAGGGATGTCCATGGGGTGTTGGGGCTGGTGGTGTTTATCAGTGTAAAAGATTGGAAGTTGCCAACAATGACCCACAACACGATTAGAAGAGTGAAGAGCACACTCTCTTCTGGAAATTCTCAAGTAAGTGACTGAAATTGTGGCGCTTTGACTTATTTCACTTGCATGTTATCCTTACAACCTTCGAAGGAAATCCTGTTACTCTCCTCACTTTTCAGACAAAGAACAAAGGCTCAGAAAAGGGCACAAGGCTATGGAGGTGGGGCCAGAATCCGTGCCCAGCTTGGTCTGATTCCAAGAACCAACAAGCAAATGAAGCCAGGGGCCTGCGGAAGACTAACAGAGAAGATGGTCAAGAGACTCATTTTAACATAGTCTTTCATTAAGCCCGACAGCCCTTACCCCAGGGCAGACTCGGCACTCACAATGGCAGTGACCCTGCTGCTCCGCGTTCACTTTTCCTGAAAGGGAAGAGAGCAGCTCCTGGGGCTCAACCCAGTTGCCACATTTTAGTCACTGGGGCCACGCTGGGGCAGGTGTCACTCTTTAAAAAAAAAAAAAAAAAAAAAAAAAATATATATATATTTATTTATTTTTGAGAGAGAGAGATATACAGAGACAGAGACAGAGACAGAGAGAGGACTGAACTGGGGGAGCTCCCAGTTCAGCATATGGTTCCTCACGGGCTGGGGCCGGGGTTCAATCCTCGGTCCCCAGGGCTGCGAAGTGAGCGCTTAACCCACTGAGCCATCCCGGCTTCCCCGGCAGGTGTCACTCTTACAGGAGGCAGGACCTGGCAGTTATAACGATGAACTCTGGAGCCAGAGAGCTGGGGCTCATACCCCAGTCTTACTAGCAATGTGACCTTGGGCAAGTTGTATCTGTTGGCCTCAGTTTCCCCATCTGTAAAATGGGGGTAACAGTCATAAGGTTGTTAGGAGGATTAAATAAGTAAATATTTGTAGACAACACAGAACAGTGCCTGGCACATAGTAAGTCCTATATCAGTCTTTGTTTAAACACACACACACACACACACACACACACATCCCACACATGCACATAGTTAGAAAATGTTTGAGAGTAATTTGAGTAGCACACAACACATTTTTTAATGTGCAGGACCAAGTCAGCATGTTGAATTCTGGCCCTACATTGTGGGATCTATCTGATAGATATATTCATACATATTCATAATGATGAATATTTAAGAATGTTTATTACAGCAGCATAAACATTTTTTTGTAAGAACAAAATAATAGATGCAGATAGTCATCAAAAGGGGTTAAATAAGTTGTGGCACATCTGTGAGTGGAATACGATCGAGGGGGTGAAAAGAATGAGTTACGTGTATGGGGTGGATTCATCTGAAATTGGTAACATCTGACTATTTTTGACTTACAAAGTGGTAAAATGGCAATTACAGATGCTTCAGTCTAATACTATGTGCTTGTATTCGAGTGCATTGGGCTGTGCTAACAGACCCGAACATGCAATGGATAAACACAGCACAGATTGGTCTGTAGCTTTGTAACAGTCCCAGGCTCAGGGGATGAGATCAGTGGAGGGGAGGGATGCTGTCTTCCTAGCGGTGATTCGGGCCTGAGGGAGGGTCCGAGGCTGTTGTGTTTAGCGCTGTCCCAGCTGGTCAGAGGGAGAAGGAGCCCGTGGGAGTCTCTGGGAGGATTTACGGTTCAGGCCTGAAAAGGGCACCCCCTACTTGGGCTCACATTCCACTGCAGAGAACTTAGTCATCTGGCCACATGTACCTCCGAGGAGCCTGGGGAGTGTGGTCTAGCTGTGTGTAGAGGACGGAAAGATGGGTTTTGGTGAATGAATGGGCTTCTTTGCCCAGTACCCTCTAAGCCCCAGTTTCCCCATGGTTAGAATGGAGGAAATAATAGTACCTCCTGCACAGGAAATGGCATAATATCTGTGTAATTAGCCCAGCCCCTGGCCTCTCATGAATGCTCAATAAATATTACTGTGGCGGGCTACCTGCTAGGGGCCCTAGCAGAATTGAGTTAAAACTGCCCATAGAGGGGATTTGCCTGGTAACTATGGCAGATTGTATTTCCCCCACACGCTCTTGTTATGATGGGACAGTGACATTCCTCCATACTTGAACCTGAGCAGACCTTTGAAAGTGATGGCAGAAGTAACGTTCCATGACTTCTAAGGTGGGTCATTAACGGGCAGCAGGGTTTCCACCTGGCGCCTCTCTGTCTCTCTCTGTCTCTGCTTGCTCTTGGAACCTCGTCACCATGTTTCAGGAACCCAGGCCACCTAGAAGGGCTACATGTGGGGGTTTGAACTGACAGCCAGTCAGGCCCCCCATGGACAGTCAGCATCAACTGTCAGATGTGTGAGTGAGCGACTGTCAGATGATTCCAGCGCAGCCTTTGAGTTTTCCAGCCAAGGCCCCAGGCTCTGTGGAACAGAGACAGCTGGAACCTCTCTGCATTCCTGACCCACAGAAATCGTGGGACGTAACAAACAATTATTGTGTCTTAAGTTACTAGGTTTTGGAGTAGTTTGTTACACAGCAATCAATAACTGATACAGTCATGCACTCCTGATTTGTGGCTTCCCTTTCCTTATCTTATTTCCACTCCCCTGATAGTGCTTCTTAGAATTTCCATTTCAGAGGCTTCTGGGGGAACCCAGAAGGCAACAATTATTTGGAAGAGATACACGTAGAAAAAATGACAAATGAAAAAGGTTTTAGTGTTTCTTAGGGGATGGGTTTGAGAACCAGAGACTTTAATTTTTATTCAATACATGTCTGAATTATTTACATTTTAAACAATTCTTCATTACAATTTTTTTTAAAGATTTATTTTTTATTGTTTTTGACAGCGAGAGAGAGAGATACAGAGACAGAGAGAAGGGGGAGGGCCCAGAACAGTCTCCATAGTTGCACATCATCGGGTTTTCCACATAGTTTCATTCCACAGGTGGGCGGGGCTGCACAGGGCAGGAACTGGGTCGGGGTCTCACCCCGGTGAGAACTGAACTGGGGGCACTCTCCAGTTCAGCATGTGAGTCTGCATGGGCCAGGGCTGGGATTTGATCCTCGGTCCCTGGGGCTGCAAAGTGAGCGCTTAACCCACTGAGTCATCCCGGCTTCCCCACAATTTTTAAAAATATGAAACATTACCAGAAAACCTAGTTCTGGCTTCATTCAGCCCAATACTAGACTGAGTGAGCTGCTCTCCAAAAAGGTGACCTTTGGAGGTTTGGCACCTGCTGGCAGCTAAGCTGAGGTGTGGTGACTTGTTTTTTTCCCCATGCTTTAAATGGACTAAGGGAAGCCGGGATGGCTCAGTGGGTTAAGCGCTCACTTTGCAGCCCCGGGGACCGAGGTTCAAATCCCGGCCCTGGCCCGTGTGGACCCACATGCTGAACTGGGGAGTGCCCCCAGTTCAGTTCTCACCGGGGCGAGACCCTGGCCCAGTTCCTGCCCTGTGCAGCCCTGCACCCACCTGTGGAATGAAACTATGTGGAAAAACCAATGATGTGCAACTATGGAGACTGTTCTGGGCCCTCCCCTTTCTCTCTGTCTCTGACTCTGTATCTCTCTCTCTCTCTGTTAAAAACAATAAATAAATCTTTAAAATAAATAAATAAATAAATGGACTAAAACAGTTGTGGTAGAATATACACAAAATTGACCATTTTAAGCATGTTTAAGCATACAGTTACGTGGCATTAAATAAATTGATATTGTTGTCCCACCATCATCTTCAGAAGTTTTCCATCTTCCCAAACTGAAACTCTGTCCCCCTTAAACGCTAACTCCCCACTTTCTCCTCCCCCAGCCCCTGGCAATCACCATTCTCCTTTCTGTCTCTGTGACTTTGACTAGTCTAGGTATCGTATATGAATGGAATCACAGTCTTTATATTTTTGTGTCTGGCTTATTCACTTACTACGATGGTTTCTTAAGGAGTCCCGCTGTAGCTGTCCTGGTCACTGCCATCTGTGGCCGGCTCCCTGGCCCCAGACCTGCACCTGCTCTGCCCAGGTGTGGCTGGTGGACACGCTGGTGGGTGAGGCTGGCAGATGTGGCTGGTGCTGTTACGGACCAGCTCACCGGGCCTCCCCTGCCCCAGTTCCGAGCAGAATTGTTGGGCGAGGGTTAATCAACATTCAGTCATGTTTCCAAGTTTAAATGGAGCATTTGTTTAATTATGTGTAAGTAGCAATACATTGTGGCCATTATCTAAATCACTATTTTATTTCCTGGATGTGGTTTCATAATGCAGGGTTTCTGCTCCAGCCTAGCATCATTAACAGAGAAGAGTTAATGAATATAAAAGCGTAAAGGCTAATTACACTTTAATTTACAATCATGGTCTCATTTTGGGACCACATGAAATCTGTTTTGAAAACAATTAAAAAAAACCAAAACCTGCTCTTGCCCTGGTAAGTGGAGGGACCTCAGCCAGGAGCCCAGCTCTGTCTGCCACGTCGTGGCTGAGGGCATTGGCTGGCACCGATGCCCTCGCTGGCGCCAATACTGGGAGGCTGGTGAGGCCAAGTTCAGCGCCCTGTGACTCTGTCTTCTGTTTCCAGCAATTTCGCTCTTGCCTTCAATGTCTGCTCTGTGGCCGCTGGGAAGAGGAGGCGGCCCCTCCGTTTGGAGCATCGGTGGGCTGACCAGGCTGTTCTAACGTGGCCTCTCAAGCCAAGCTGTTTGGAATACTTTTAAAAGATTTAATTTTATTGTTTTTGACAGACACAGAGAGAGACAGAGAGAGAGAGACAGAGAGAAGGGGGAGGGCCCAGAGCAGTCTCCATAGTTGTATGTCATCAGTTTTCAACATGGTTTCATTCCACACAGGTGGGCGGGGGCTGCACAGGGTAGGAACTGGGCTGGGGGCCTCCCCAATGTTTACTGAAACTATGGAATCATTTTTACTTTTCTTAGGTATAATGCAGGAGACCCTCTGTTCATTGGAACGCAAGTAACCAGCACTCTCAAGCAACTGGCAAAATAAATAAATAAATAAATAAAAGAAATAATGCTACACTTATCTGGCATGGGTGCCATTTAACCGGGAGCCTACTGTAATGACATTTTGTACTTATGCAAGAATGTGCTTATTCTTAAGAAATGAAGTTTTTAGGTGAAAGGTCATGATGTCTGCCCCTCATGTCCAAATGGCTCAGAAAAAAAATTATATATATAAAATATAATATAGCATATATATATAGAGAGAGAGACAGACACACACAGAGTGAGAGACAGAGACAGAGCGGTATAGAATGAGGAATGAAGAAATAAAGGACAAAGTATGAATCATTGTTGAATCTAGATGGTGGGTGTACAAGTGTTCATTGTGCAATTCTTTCAACTTTCCTGTTTTGAAAAACCTTATAATAAAAATTGGAAAGAAAAGACATTGTCCCCATTGGCTGCCACAAACTACTTTACCTTCTTTATTTGTTAAACAAGCTCCCTTTCTCTCACTTGATGCCAAAGGTCCATTTCATGAAGTCCAGCCTTCGCCTGTATGATTTTGCATGATGGGTTACTGGAGCCTGGAATAATAATTAACCAAATAATCAAATAATCGTTAATCAGGTAAATATGCAAAAAGCAAAAATAAAGCTATAGGGCCCAGTTAGTTGCTTTTTGCTTCTAGAACCCTCAATTCTCGCTCCCCTTGTAAAGAACAATCAATCACTTAAGAAAATTCCACCAGCTCTTGCCCATTTATGTCCAGATGCGGGGCTAAGGGGCCGGATCAGCCATGGCCGGTGGAGAATAAACCGAGCTGCCTCTAGGAATTCATCGTCAGGAAACACTGAGGAGAAACATCGCACTTGTTACAGCACCATTTATGTTAAAAATAACAGTAGGGACAGCCCAAATGGAAAACATCTGAAATGTCAGACATTTATTTACAATTCAAACAATAAAGTACATTCTAAGACTTCCTGCGCTTGAACACAGGATTTGCAGGGGGCCGGGGGTGGGGCAGGTCCCCTTAGCCATGGCTGCTTGGATGAGGACAGGCACTGGGACCCAAGCTGGACCAATCAGAATGCCTTCCCCAGAAATTTGGAAAAGGGACTAAGGAATCTCAGACTCAGTCAGAATCTGGGGGCTATCAAGGGCCACCTTCTGTCGTGTGGGCTTAGAAAAGAGCCCGTGTGCCCCCCAAAATCTCGTGCAGACATACAGCGAGAAGCAGGGGACAGCGAGGTGCACTGGGGAGCCCTGACCACCTTCCCAGGTCCTGGTTCCAGGTGGGCCCCTGGATTGCATGAGACTCCCTAGCAACATTTTGTTAAATTCCTTTTTTTCATATTTAATCTGGTTTGAGTGGGTTTCTGTTACAACCAATCGTCCTAATACAGTGAGTGTGTGTGACTTTAACAGTCTGAAGGAAAAGAATGGGGACCACAGCTGGCTCCTGTGGGCTGGGCCCCTGGGCTCCTGCGAACATCTCAGACCCACTCGGGTTCCTTCACCCACACCCGGCCCCTCCTCTGTCCACGACCAGTCCCACCTGTGCTCCTTGACTTACGATTTTTCTTGCTTCAAAAAGCGTGTTTGTTTTTTAATATCCATGGAATGTTGGACTTGAAGGACTGGTTTATATGTTCTGTTTGTTTGTTTGTTTCCCCTGACACATGAAATTAAATGTGTAACTACAAAGCCTTAGTAACTAAGGTAAAAAATGCTCCTGGGAGACCATCCCTCCCACTCAGGCATTAACATGTAGGCTGGGTTCAAACTATGTCCCCTCATCTGTTAGCTGAGCGACACCGGACACGTGACTTCTCCTCTCTGAGCCTCAGTTTTCTTAACTATAGAATGGGATCATCATGGCCCCTCTCTCAGGGGTTATTGCCAAGATTCCTTTAGCTAATTCACGGGCCGGAGGATGTGGCACCACCTGCAGTTACTATCATTATTTTGTTTATTGTTGTTCTTTTGTCATCACCAGCAACACCGGGGCCCTGAGGGGGTCCCTTGTGGTCTAGCGAAGTGTGTCCATGGATGGAGAACCAGAGTCTGGGGGTTCCCAGGAGCCCCCAGGCTGGGCGCTGGTGTGAGGGGAGGGTGCCGTCTCTGCTGTGGAGCCACAGCCGCTCGTACTGAGGGATGGAAATCCTGGAGAAGCAGATTTATGGGTCTGCAGATGGGAGCGCTCGGGGTGCTGACACAGGCACTTCGCAGCACTCTGGGGCCTCTGGTCTGGGGGAGTCGGGGGCTCCTGACTCCCTCTGGCCTTGTAGCTCGGGTGCCTGGCAGCTCCTTTGAGCATCCAGTGCAGATTCCCCCTTCGGGGCTCGTGTTTTGGCATTAGCGGGGCCTGGGTGCAGATTCTGTCCACCGTGCAGGAGCTGTGGCTGAGCACATGGCTTAAGCTCTCGGTGCCTCAGCCTCCTCAGCTGTAAGATGATGATGATGACGGTACTTACCTCACAGGCTCAGTCCTTCTGAGTCCCTGGTGGTGAGGCCATGGCGGTGCAGCCTGAACCTGAGTCTAGAGGGGAGAGTTGCTACCATAACAGAAAGAATGGCCTCATTTATTGAGCCCTCACCATGGGCGAGGTGGGGCCCCCTCCCCCAGGCCCTTTCCCCCCCAAAGCCCTGGAAGACATTTCTAAGCGACTTCTGGGCAAATTCCTGACATGGAGCCAGGATATTGGACTCCTGGAGACCGATTCTCTGGCAGGACTGTGGGGGGGCGGGTGCCAGGGTCTGGTTAGGGGTCTGTGGGCCAGAGAGAAGACCCCCGCCTGCAGCTGCCTGGGCCCAAAATGACCCTCCACCCATTGCCTGTTCGGGGACCCCCATCTGCAGCTCCCCTCCTCATCCCCTCCACTTCATCCTCCCAAGATTTATTCCTGGGCCTCGGAGCCTGGAAATAATTTGCTGACATAGCCCAGTCCCGGCAGGTGCTTTAATTGGTTTTGTGGGAGCAGGTCTGGGAGCATCTATGTAGAAGGAAATAGAAATTATGGCGGTGCCGCCTGTCCTTTCTCTGTAATGGGGACTGCGGAGTGTGTGTGTGAGCGTGTGTGTGTGTGTGTGTGTGTGCGCACGCGTGGTGGGGGAAGGGCGGCTCCAGGGAAGGCAGAGGCCTGGTCACAGGGAACCTCTGGGTCATTCTAGGGTTGCAGGTGCTTGGGCCTGGGTCTTCTTGGGTGGTGAGAAAAGGGGCTGCAGTCTAGACCCCCTCCCCAGCCCTGATCAGCCACAGAATCAGAGCAGGGCAGCTTCTCAGCCTCACAGAGCTGAGGGTGAGAGAAAGTGCTGGAAATGAGGGGGCGCAGGGGCAAGAACAGGGCTGGGGTTACAGATGACGGGCCTCATCCTCACCCTTCCTGAAGAACACCTAGCCCCTGCCCAGTGGGCATCTTCTAAAACACAGATCACATTTGTAACTCCTTGGCTCAAAGCCCGCCCTTATTTCCCCACTGCCCTCAGAATAAAGCCGTGTTCCTTAGCTTGAAGTTTAAGGTCCCTCACAGTATGTCTGCCCTCTCTAGCCATGCCATTCTGCTCTACTTTTCAATAGTCTGGTCTTCCCTACCAGGCACCGGTATGTCCCATCCTGTGCTTACCTTGCAATTGCCTCATGACTGAGAAAATCATCATTATTGTTATTTTACAGATGAGGAAATAGAAGCTCAGAAAGGCTAAGTCACCTGTCAGAGGTCACACAGCAGGGCTGGGACTCGAACCCAGGCCTTTCTAGGGCCCAAGCCCATACTTTTAGCTACTAAGGTAGAGATGGAACTAGCCCAGCTCCCTCAGGCCTCTAAGATCCAAATCTTCCCCTAAAATACCTCTGCCTGCATTTTCCACTGGCAAACTCCCACTCATCCTTAAAACCCACTTGATGTCACTTTCCTAACCCCTCCCATGGCCAGTCTGTCCTTTGGGCTTCCCCAAGACCCAGCTAAGTCCTCATCTCTGCTCTGATCTCTGGGTTTATCATCGTCTGTCCCCTCCACTTCACACCTCCCCACCCCGATTTCACAGAGTGGGGAATGCAGTCCTGGAAACTCAGGTGGTTAAAGATCCTGAGACCTGGACTCTTGTCTTGCTTGGGATATTAATCAGCCTGGACCACAGTTGCTCCGCGTCACCCTGAGCAGGGTCCCATGTCTCTGTGGGCTCAGTATGCCCATCTGTGAAATGGGAGGGTCAGCCTGGAGGCATCTGACACCCAAGGACTCTGAGCGCCAGGCTTAGGCTGGAAACTCACCATGTGGCAATGTGATCGTGACTCTCATGGTGTATGTGTGAGTGGGTATCCACTGCTCCTGCCAGGGTAGGTCATGTCACAAGGCCCTGATGCCCAGCCCAGCCTGGGCTCCACGTGGTGGCCAGAGGCTGGGCTGGGCGGCCCTGGCAGAGCGGTGGTGTTTCAAATCAGGGCTGGAATCTTCCCTGCCATTCAGCTGCCCACGGTGAGCTTGGTCAAGCCTCCTGATCTCCCTGAGCCTTGGTTTCATTTGTAGAATTAAACAGTAATAATACCACCCCCCAGGGTTGATTTGTTGTGAGGATTACAGGAGAGGTGCCAGGGGCCTGGCCCAGAGCACATGCTCCGAAGGTCATCGATTGTCCTCGGTGCAAAACCTGGTGTGTGTCATGTCCCTGCTGGGGGGGTGGTGGCAGCGGCTGGGGCGTGGGGGTGGGGGGCTAGCCTAGACAGACAACCAGGCGAACTCACAGAAACCAGGATAGAGCAGAGGGGTCTGCGTGGGTCTTCTTTTTCCCAGGGCCCACGGTGGCTAGTGAGACTAGATCTGCAAGGGTCTTCTTGCTGCTGTGGTTTTTCTGAGACTCCAATTACACAGGTGGGAGATGTTCCTGAGGACAGTGGGCAGGGTGCGGGTGGGGAGGCTCACAGGAGGCCTGGAGGTGGGAGGGCCTTCCTGGGTGAGGCCGGTGGTACAGGGCTGTGGACCACCATCACCAGTGGCCTGGGAGGCGGCAGGCCAGGCTTGGCCAAATCCCCACGCCCCCGAGCGAGGTCCGGCCTGGTTTCCTCCATTCTGGCTGGTGGGCTGAGCCTCAGTCTCTCCGTCTGTAGGTGAGGAAGCAGTCCCTGCCTGTGGCAGCGGCGGGGCAGGCCAGGGCAGGGCGGGCACGGGCGCTCTGCGCGGGGCAGGGTGGGCACGGGCGCTCTGAGCCGGGCACGGTGGGCACGGGCGCTCTGAGCCGGGCACGGTGGGCACGGGCGCCCTGCGCGGGGCACGGTGGGCACGGGCGCCCTGAGCCGGGCACGGTGGGCACGGGCGCCCTGAGCCGGCACGGTGGGCACGGGCGCTCTGAGCCGGGCACGGTGGGCACGGGCGCCCTGCGCGGGGCACGGTGGGCACGGGCGCCCTGAGCCGGCACGGTGGGCACGGGCGCTCTGAGCCGGGCACGGTGGGCACGGGCGCCCTGCGCGGGGCACGGTGGGCACGGGCGCCCTGAGCCGGCACGGCGGGCACGGGCGCTCTGAGCCGGGCACGGTGGGCACGGGCGCCCTGAGCCGGGCACGGTGGGCACGGGCGCCCTGCGCGGGGCACGGTGGGCACGGGCGCCCTGAGCCGGCACGGTGGGCACGGGCGCCCTGAGCCGGGCACGGTGGGCACGGGCGCCCTGAGCCGGCACGGTGGGCACGGGCGCCCTGAGCCGGGCACGGTGGGCACGGGCGCCCTGCGCGGGGCACGGTGGGCACGGGCGCCCTGAGCCGGGCACGGTGGGCACGGGCGCTCTGAGCCGGGCACGGTGGGCACGGGCGCCCTGCGCCGGGCACGGTGGGCACACAGCCTCCCCAGGCCGCGTCGCAGGAGGGGCGGCCGACCTGCCTGGAGGCGGGGGCGGTGGCCCTGGGAGAGGAAGAGACAGACCCGCCACGGAGCCCGCGGGCGCCACGCGATCCGGGCCGCAGGTGGCGCCACGAGGCTGCGGCTGGGCCTCCCCGGCGGCTCCGGCTCCGAGGGGCAGCACCGGCCGGGACCCGCGGGGCGCGGGCCGGAGGTCGCAGCCGGTGTGCGCGGGGGTCCGGGAGGCTGTGTGTCCCGGAATGTGAGAGTGGCCACGGGTGGGCACAGCGACGTGTTGTGGGGCTTGTGGGCGGCCGGGGGTCGCCGCGCGTGGCATGCGTGCGTGTGCGGGACGATGGGCGCTGGCACGCTGCCCGGCGGGGGGCTCTCCCTTTGTCCCCGCTGCCGCCCCTGCAGCCCCCTGGGGTGGGAATGACTCGCCCCAAACCAGCAGCAGAAGAGAGGGCCTTGGGGGTGGTCAGCTGTCTGTTGTTGGAGGCTTCTGAGCCCAGGGGCTTGTCGGTCCTGCAGCTCTTTTCAGAATCCACGCATTTCACGAGCAGCTTCCCTGAGCTGGGCTCTGCCCTGGGAGGGGGAGGGGGTGGGAGAGGGCCCCAGGGGAGGGGGTGGGAGAGGGCCCCAGGGGAGGGGGTGGGAGAGGGCCCCAGGGGAGG
>PVKE010018510.1:0-29441 GCA_004027555.1 Craseonycteris thonglongyai | reverse complement strand
AACTTTAATGCGTGCTGGTCTCATTTGGAAATTGGTCAGGCTGTCACTAACTACATTAGTTTATGGAATGGTTTTTGACCACTGACAGAATCTTCTCTTCCTCCTTCAACTGCTGTCTCTAATAAGGTGTACCTCTGAAACACACTTTGAATATTCACCTCCTAGAGCAATCTCGTCCAAACTGCAGCCTGAGGGTCACATGCGGCCCAGGACAGCTTTAAATGTGGTCCAACACAAATTTGTAAACTTTCTTAAAACATTATGAGACTTATTTGTGATTTTTTTTAGTTTATCAGCTATCATTAGTGTTAGTGTATTTTATGTGAGGCCCAAGACAATTCTTCCAGTGTGGTTCAGGGAGGCCAAAAGTCTGGACACCTCTGACCTAGAGGAATTAATGACCTGAAAATTTGTTTATAAATATTTTGTCAGTGGAGGAGAGGGGAGGGAGAGTAGTAGGGGGAGGTGGGAGTGGGCACCAAATGTATGGTGATGGAAGGGAAGCTGATTCTGGATGGTGGGCACATGGTGCAATGCAAGAATGATGTGATGGGGACTTGTACATCTGGAAACTATCTAATTGTTACCATCCAATGCCACCCCATTATATTTAACAATAAAAAAATAAAAAAATAAATACAAATTTTCTCATTAGTTATATTGGTGAGTGTATAGATTTGCTACCATTTAGACATGAATAACTCTGGAAAATACTGTATTCCGAAGGCTGTAGAGCTGTGTTTTGAACTACATGTTAAAATCAGGAACATTTGTTAACAATATAATGATTAATGAGCCTGTTGACATGAGTTTAGAGTACACTCTGTTTCCATCATTTTCTCGTTGTACTGAAGTCAATGTGATTTGGATTTTGACAGAGTTTTTGGTGACAATTTACTGCATCAGAAGTTTAAGTGATATTAAAAAATATTCCTGAGAATTGGGTAGAATTGCCTCAACTCCTATAAAAATTGGCGAAGGAAATATGTGCACAAGAATTAAATAATGTATTGCAAGAGTGGTGCATTACCTTGTGCGCTCCACTTTAAGCCCCCCACCCCCAAACACAAACACACAAGACAAACCCAGCATCTATTTGGAAATTGTGATCCTGCACCCTTTAAGTTGGGTGTCCATGACTAAAGGGTGCATCTTTCTAATGAGAAAAGCTATGGAAGAATAGTTGGCATTACTTTTTTATTAAAAAAAAAAAAAAAAAGCATTTATTAATCCTTACTGTTTTCCACCCCTCTGCAGTGATGCATTCCTCCTGGGGACTATTCTCAGGAGGCAGAGGTTCATTTGGAGCAGTGGACCATCATGCCTTGCTTAATGAAATGCTTGATTCTCTCAGTTTCCATGACACTCCACTTGTCACAATTTTCTCCCACCTCACCTTCAATCTTTTTTGCTGGCCTTCCTCCCCTCAGCTCTGTAGTCCCCCAGGTCTCTGTCCTAAATTCCTTTATCTTCTTTACCTAAAACTCTCTTTTAGCAGGTATCAATAATCTCATGGCTTCAAATATCATGTATCATCAATATGCTGATAATTTTTAAAGTTTTATATTCATAAACTTCTCCTAAGTTTTCAACTTAAATACCTCCTCAGTATGTGCACTTGGCTATTTCAGAGCTATATCAAAGTTAAGATAGCCAAGGGGGAACCATTGATGTCCTCCTGCTACAACTCTGCCCCCGTTTCAGTAAATAGAACCAACATGCCCACCCATGGCTCAGACCAAAATTCCAGACTTCATCTCCTTCCCTCTGGCCTCACGTTCAGAGGAAGTCCTCTGATGCTGTCTCCAAAATAAATGCCAAATGGAAGGTGTTCTTACTGTCTGCTCTGCCATTGCCTCAGTACGAGCCATGGATATCCGCTCAATTTTGTTGCAAAAACTCTTAACCAGCTTCCCCGACTCCACACTCCCCAGAGTAGCCTATGAAGTGTAAATTCCATAATGCATTGCATTGCTAAAATTTCTCCAGTGAATTTTTGTTACCCTTCAGGTAAAATCCAAGCCATTTACCATGACGTGCAGAGCTTAGCCTCTCTGACAGTGTCTCCCTCCACACTCTCTAGTCTGGTAGGTTCAGCTATATGGGCCTTCTTCTGTTCCTTAGACTTGCTAAGCTTTTCCTGGCTTGGTCTTTGCACTTAACTGTTTTTCCTGTTTGGAATGCTCTTAACCCACACCTCAGGTATGGCTCCTTCTCCTTGTTCAAGTCTCAGCTCACGTGTCACTTCTTTGAACAGGCCATCTGTGGCCCAAGTGTGAGCAGTTTCTTCTATCTCCAGTTCACATTTTTATCACATTATCGTCTTCAGAGAACTTATCAGAACCTTAAAGTATCAATATAATTATGTGGGGGTTTTTTGTTTGTCTTTTCCAGTATGGACTCCCTGAGGTCAGTGACATAATGCCACCTGCCTTTGCAGCTCCCTGCTTAGTAAATAGTATATAGCTCATATTTCGAAGGATTTGTTGACTTGTTTGCCATCTTTAGCCGGATTTCCTTATGTATAAAACAAAGTTCTTACAATAGATGACCTCTGAACCTGTCTTACCTAGATAGTTTTAATTCTTATTGTGTCTCCAGTTAGCCTTCTTAATGTCCTAGAAATGAGTCATGTTTATTCAGGTCTTTAGGCCTTTGCTCACTCTTTCTTCTGGAATGTCCTTCCTCTGTTCCCCTCCGGCCACATGCTTTAAGGACTTTTCCTTTTCTCTTTTTTTCTACATTCCCGAGAGGAATATAATTGTTTCATTAATGCACGTCTTGCCTGCCTTTCTATGTAGTTAGCTCCTAAGAATGGGGCTATAATTGATTTATAGTTATAGTTACTTTTGAACACCATGGCAGCTATTATGGTGTTAGCATATAGAGCACATTCAGTATATGCTTTATAACTCAAAGTAAGGCCACAGCGTCTTCCAAAAGCATTGATTCCAGAACAAGAAGAAAGGACCATTTTACTAATTTACATGGGACATACTTGAGTTTTTGCAAAGCAACCAAATAAATATATCTTTATTAAGCTTGAACTAGAGGGGAAAAAAAAATTGGAAAAAATGGAAATTTAAGCTAAGGATGACATAGTATTTGGCAAGCAGTTTTAAGCAATCTTACCAAAAACATTTTCTATAAAAATATGCTCATAGATAGTTGAAAAGAGAAACAAATGGGCATTGTTTTTATTATTAACTCAGGTTAATGCTTGAGTTGGCTTTTTAATTTGGTTCAGTTTGTTCAGGTATTTGGAATGTAGAGAAGTGCTATGAAAATATCCCGCCTACACATTTCGAATATCCTCTTCCTGCTTATCTTCAGAACAGCTTGGTTCTTTTAATAGCAAATGGCTGAATGGAGGGGAGCCGTTTGTAGTGGATAAATTTAAGTACAGTATGTCCTTCCCATTGCAAGTAGAAGTCATGCTAACTACGCAGGGATTGGTGCAAATGTGTTTTTCTTTTTTTATTTTTTTCTGGTGATTAGATCTGTGAAAACTCAGAAGGATGTTACTCATTTCCTATACAAATAGGAGAGTCAACTTAAAAAAAATTCAGGAGCTAAGGAACACCTCATCAATTCTTTTTATAAGTATGTTGGTTTATTATCACTGTTCTAGAGGCTATTCTTAAAATTTCCATGGGTTAGGATAGGAAGAGCTTGTGTTGAGAATCACAGGTTTATGTCTTCATGTACTATATGAAGTTAATGCTGTATAATCATGCTTAACTCACTATGCACAAATGCTAAATTCCTCTTCATCTAGAGGGGTTGGAAAATGTGTGCTCAGAATGAAGAGTAACCGTATATTCCATTCATGGATTTACTGTTCTCAAAAGAGTTCAGTCAAATACATTTAATAGTATATATATATATTTTTTAATGTTTAATAGTATTAAAAGCACTTAGTGGCTCATGGTAATCACTGTGTACATCAATTACTTGTAAATAGTATTGTCATTCTAAATAATGCCAGTGATTGTATTAATTCTCAGACTACCCCCAGAATGTGCTGTTTTGCATACACAGCTTGTTTTCAAGGCATCCATTTCTTTTGGAAAAATAGAGATGAGAAAAAAAATGTCTGCTTCTATAAATACCTTGTTTAGGGTAACCCCCCCCCCCCTTTTTTTCCCCTGGTAAATGGATGCAAAGGATTTACCAACAGGTTGCTGTAGTTTTGCGTGGGAGAGCCGGGGAGCACCTGTTGGATGGCTGTTGAGTGTTGAAGGCAAGTGAATGTTGTACTATGTTCTATGCAGCAGCCTAATGGCGTGGTCTGAACTGTCTGGTGTCTGTGAAAAAGGTTTGCTGTGTAATGCTTTAGGATTAACGTTGCTAATTCTTACTGTTAGGGGAACACTGCTAATATAGCATGTGGAGGAGATGTGTCCTGTGGCTGCTGAGGTGACCTTGTTCGATCTCTTGGAGAATTAATACCTACAGATGTTGGGGAGCCTGGGAATGTAGAGAAACAGTAGATTCAAGGAGCCTCCTTTAAAAAGGGTGGCGGCCATTGGACTAACATGTTGGAAAATGTCAACTGGGAAATTTATGAACTGTAAGAAACCCAATACTATATGAAATCTTATTTCAGCCCTCAATATTGGCCATATAAGAGCTAACTTGTATGAGAAGGGTAAATATTTAACTGATACCTATGTGTCTAGGATAAATCACATCTCTTTAGTTTTGATTTGGTAGCATGACTTGGGCTTTCTCCTTTTGTTTTTAGGTAAAGATGTGAATGCTGTTTAAATGAGGGCTGGCTGTGATATTCTGTGGTTTTCTTCCTGGTGAGCTCACTGGCTTACTATCTCCCAGACTCATTGGCAACTAGTATTTCACCAAATAGTACTGTGATTTTCACCAACCATTTGCTTGAACAGAAGAAGATGGCATCAATTTATATTTTATAATCAAGTGAGTTTGAGGAGTTTTATGAAATCACCATCTATTTTGATTCGTTGTGGCTAGCAGCTGCCTGCACTTAGGGTTTGTTCTTGGTTGGTCATACTGTTTAGGAAGGTTTGCTGCTTTTCAGAAATGGTTCCAAAGACCCATTGTTCCAGACATGGTACATCCTTATGCTATTCAGGCCCCATGGTACTTGACTAAAACAGATTAATTACTAAACTCTCAATGAATAATTAACCATTTGACTTGTTCTCAAGTTCTGTACTCACTGGGTTAGAAATGGTTTTTTAAACTACTGAAGATAAGGGAAGGTTATTCCTGGCTTCACAGTGTCCCCATTGTTACCAACTTGTGTGTACGTGTGAGTGACATCAGCTGATACCTACACACTGGTCCAGCCACTCAATCAAACCACTTCCTGGGGTTTTCTTGGGTGATGGCAGTGATTCAGAAGTTACCACAGTAGCAGTGTTAGGAGTTTGCTCCCTGCTTGTTACTCTGGGCCTGAATGACTGGGACATGTCAAATGCAAAAGGAACATTTTTGTTGCAGTGCCATTAAATTCGTGGTTCACTTTTGCTCATAGTTGCTTTTCTGCTGAGTTTAGAGTTGCTTATCTGTGTGCTTTCACAAAATATATATTTGAAAAGAACATTTATTTTGTAGTAGAGGGCTAACAGCCTGTCTCTCAATTAACCAATCCATGCTGTAGGGAAGTCCCCACTCCGTAGAGACCTGTGGTAGGGCAAAGAGGAGGCAGGCAAAGGTAGGCCATTTGTAGCTGGCTTCAAAGGGTAGTAGTAATTGGGGAGATGAGAAATAAAAATGGATGGGGGCCAATAAGGTACTAAAGTAAAAATATGCAATTGTACTTTTATAAATATGGATTTCTGTGATTATAATTTATGACTATTTACGTAGCATGTTCAAAAAGGTAACTTCTATATTTTTAAGCTTTAATTTATAATATAAATACACAGATAGGATTAATTTTTATAAAGTTTTTGTTTTGCTTTATCTATGCTTTCAAAAGAAAATAAGAATTTTCAAAATTTCTTTGGAATCATAGGATATGTATTCTTTTCTCGCCCTTCAGAAGTTCTGCAATTGCATTTTTGGCCACAAATAACAACCTTGGAAATATAAGACACTAGATCTGTCCTTGATTATTCTGACACTTGGCTTTCCTTTTTTCCTCCAATACCACTTGCAAATCTCTCTTCATGGTTGGATGATCCAGATCTAATGAGATAATTTATATGGAGGCATTCTGTAAGCTCCAAGGTGTTATAGACAAGCATGTGTTTGTCATTATCATTGTTCTCATTATCCTAGCAAAGATATTGGTGAGCCACTTTTGAGATGTCAAAGGTGACTGTGACTGTCTCAATGGAGGAGCCACTTTCTTCCTGAGCTTAAAATAATTTGGCTCACTGTTGAGATCCTGTCTTAGACAAAACATTGATTTCACCAGTCCTACTATTTGACTGAGATCGTCAGTGAGAGGGGGTGATGGGGAGGTTTATGAAGGGAAAAGATTCAGTGTAGGAGGGTTGTCCAGAAAAAGTTCAGCCATTGTCAATGTGAGTATAACTAGACAGTTACATGGCTGGGTACTTTCTGGACAGCTCTTGTTGTATGCTAATTATGCATTGTTTGGCTATCTGTATGGTATAAGGCTCACTTTACAAAAACCGATATTTGGTTTTATAAGTAACATGAGAGAGGCTATTTTTGGTAGTGGTTAAGAGTGTGGGCTCTGGAATTAAATTGTCATGTATCTTGTCCTGGTTCCCTCACTTCTAGCTGGGTGAAAGTTGGGCAAGTTTTTAATCTCTTTGTGCCTCAGTTTTCTAAATTGCAAGATAGGGGTAATTTTATTATGTGGTAGGGTTGATGTGAAGCTCAAATGGAATAATGCCTCTAAAGCAGTTAGTACTCAATCTAGATTAAAAGAAGAAATAAAATTCTCTCTTGAATTCTAACGTGGAAGTGATTCTATGTTAAACTATTCCTTGAAGTAATGCAATGTAATGCTTCTTAGACTGTTGTAGGTTCTATTTGCTGGATTTTGGTTGAGTCTGATGATGTGTCTCTTGAGAGGAAGAGAATGGGAGGAGGGTGGGCTGGTTAGAGAGAGCAGAAGGATGCATGTGAGTGAACAGAGAAAGAAGGTGCAGTGCTGTGGTAACCATTCGTAGAAACAAACACATGTGCTTTATGGTGCTTGGCAGTTTACAAAATCCTTTGACATGGAATACATTACCAGTAATTTAATTGAACCCTCACAACAACCCCTGTTTTACAGCTGTGGGAGTTGTGTCTTGGAGGCACTCAGTGACTGTCTCACAGATAATGAGTGGTGCAGTGAGATCAGAGAAGCAGGCCTCTTGGACATGGGTGGTCATTTCCTTTCTGGTCTGTTCCCCCTTCATAAACATCTTCACATGTGTAATAACCTTGGTGCTGACTGCCAAAGGAGCAGAGGGTCATGTGCTCCCACAGACCTGGGGGTGGTGGTGTTCATGGGGCTCCAGGGGACCTCCTTCAGTGACACTGAGAGCACTGACCCGCAGCTGTTCAGGGCTGGCCTTGCCACTGCTGTGGGAGGTTTTAGGCGTCGTCCCCTATCTCTGCCTGGCCTCTGAGTGAGGATTGTGTTTCATCGCAGTAGGGCCATTTCGGATCCGTGTTCTGTGGGAGAAACTGTCAGTCTTTCATTTTTCCTGGGAAGGACGGTAATGAACACCTATTCCGTGGTTGAATACATATGATACAAATTAGTAATATGAATACACTTTTAACCTGGGCCTTTTTTGGGTCACTGTGTTGATAAATTTGAGATTATTAGGCAAAATTACTAAGGACTCTAATCTAAAGCTTAGTTTGATTTAAGGAAGTCTTCTGATAATGATTCAATCGTACATTTTAAAGTGCTGATTGTTACATAGTATGATTTTATTTATTTATTTATTTATTTATTTTTGGTTCTAAGATTAAACACAGCTTTAAAAGTTGGATTTTCTCCCTATCATGGTTGTCTTGTTTGTCATATTAAAAAATCAAGTGATCAAATTAAATTCAGAGTAGTGCTTCAGAATTTAGAAAATATTAAGAGCAAAATTTAAAATTGGAAGAATTATTCCATGCGTGTTAATGAGTAAAGACTGAACTGATTTTAGTATTACATTTGAGTGCATTATTTTTATGAAATCATTTTCTCCTCTGAAAAAGAAATTTGCATAGAGTTGGTACAATATATTTTGGTTAAATAATTACATTTCGTTATTATGCATTAAAATTTTGATATACCACATACAATATTTTTTTGGTCTATATGTACTTTAGTTTTTTAGAGGTAGATAAGAGTAACTTCTATTTTTGAGCAACACATCTAGGCCAGGGTTTCTCTACCTTGGTACTGTTGGCATTTGGGTCCTGAGCATGATTGGTTGTTTAGCAGCATCCTTGGCTGCCACCTAGTCAATACCAGTAGTATCTCCTAGTCTTGACAATGAAAAATATCTCCAGACATTTCCACATGAACCGGAGAGAGCAAAATATCCAGGTTGTGAACCACTGACCCAGGATTTTCAATATATATTCAAATCTCTTACTGCACCTAAATCTGTTATTCTGTAATTTTGAATAGATGTTCAGAATCACACCACAAAAGAGGAAATAGTATAAAGGCAATAAATTATACTTGTCAATTATGAAAAAAATAAGATTTTGCAATAATATGGGTTGAAATGTTTTCTGATTCACAGTTATGATAACAAATCCAATTAACCAGAATTCCCAACATTTGAATGAATATTTTATCTCCTTATTTTCTTTCAAAGTATGTATGTCCCATTGATTTTGAATTAATTTATTGCAATGACGTGATGTTTTCTTTTTTAAACTTCACATTAATGGAAATAATGGTATAAATTGCCATAGAACTTCCTGTCTGTTCCTCATGCATGTACTGAAAGGTTTAATTGCCTTCACAGGTGGGTGGGTGCCCCCATGAAACAGGTGTGCAAAATGTGCTGAAGTTGGGTTTCAGAAGTCTCTTTATGGACTTTTTAGTGTATGTTTTAGCATTAAAGATGCAGATCTGCCTATCTATCTATCTATCTATCTACCTATCTATCTACCTACGTATCTATCATCTATGTATCTCACTGGTTATTAACTACCATAGGATGCAGACATTTCACTTGGCCAACAAATTACGTGACTGCTTTTTAAAATGTTTTGCTAATGATAGGCCATATTTTTATTCTTGTGAACTATGGCTAAAGCTTTAGCCAATCAGAGGAAGGAATTTACTGTATGGTAAAAGGAAGTATTTGTTCCGTTATTGCAGTACATGGCCTTTTGCCATCGTTGATAAAGGATTGAAGTGTTGTACACCCAAAGTCTGCTACCCTCTTGACCCTTCATCAATCATCAGCTGGACTGTGAGGTTAAGTGAACTATAGCTTGGTAGGATAACTATTGTTTAAGAGTTGTGTAACTCTTGAAAACGGAAATTACTGACACAGCAGTCTTGCAATGTGATGTCTTTCTGGTTTTAAGATTATAGACATATGTTTCCTTTCTGTTGCTAATCTGTGCCAAATTAGAAGTATGAAATGATAATATATAAGATTTGAAGTTGAGTTATTCAGATGAATGACCCTGAGATTGTTGGAAATTTCTTTTCATTTTTAAAACTGAGAACATAGACACAAATAGACCTATTCTAGCACACAATTTCAAAAATTTCACATGGGATCTGTTTGGAATTTTTATTGTGCTAAAGCTACTAGGATTTCTTCCAACTCTTACATGCTACTCCTCAGTATTAGTGTATTAATTACTGAAAGCACATATTTGTTCACATGTTTTCTAAGTAATGGATGGCACATACAAATTCTTTCATCTCATATTATATATTTTTTCTGACTAGAGCAATGTCCAGTATTTACAGCTTTATGTCATCTAATCTCTATTTATGCCACGTTCTTAAAAAGTAAAGTAATAGATCAGCTGCAGCTGTTGCTGACCAAACTTGTCACAGGAGTGGGTGGAGGAAGGATCAGAGATGGTGTGTTCAAATTCCCTGTATCAAAAGCATACCTGTTACAATCAATCTGTGATGACAACAACTGTCATGTCAAAAGCAGTTCAAGCCAGATATTTGGTTTTCTTTGACCAAATACACAGTAGATTGGATGCCATCATGATAAATATAATACCACTAATAGTACATAAAAAGTGGTTGAAGGTCTATGATTGCCTGACTTGTACAGTAAGAAACACTTGTGAATATGTAGTGTTCATTAGTTTTGGCTGTAGCCATTCTGTTATGGCATTACAGTAAAGCTTGATGCTTATCAGTGTGTGAAATTTTTAAAAAGGACAAATGAAAATGCGTAATAGCAAAAGAGTAAAATGTTTGTTTTCAACATAGGCAGGTAATGATGCTTTATAATCAAGTGTATTTTGATTAAAATAAATATTGGTACCAAAGTACATAGCCAGTTGTTTACTAGAAGAATACTATCCACCACACTGACCAGAGCTGCTTAGAAATACAGGAGTCAGTATGTCCCTACCAAAGAGTTCTCCTACCCTACTGGATCTCACCAGTCCCTATCCTCCATCTTTCCTCTTTTCCATGGGGGCATAGAAGAGAAATAGAACCCCCCACACACAAAAAACAAAACAAACAAAACAGACAAACAACAAAAAAACTGTAGCTCGATTTTTATTATCTTTTTTGCACTTTTTCTAAAGGCATTTCAAGGGAAAGGGAAATTGTTTTCTAGCATTTGGAAAAGGCTAATTAGTCATATTAAACTGGGTTTCCTTGCACTTTAACCCTGTTGGGGTGAAAGGAAATCATCATAGGTCAAATCAATTAAGGAAGAGACTTTCCTTAAAGATAAAAAGAAAGTCTTTTGCACTGATTTACATATTAGTCCTCCCAATAATTATCTTCCTTATCACAACTTCAAAATGCATATGACTTTTGAGATTGTCCACATATTTTTCATATTTTTTAAGTATAATAACTGATAGCATATACAGATTCATAAGGCTAAAGGTACTTTATGGAAGAGAACCTCCCAGACTAAATTCTGGTGTTCTAGAAACTTAAAGATGGGCACTTCAATATGAACATATATACAAAGGACAAAGAAATAATAATGCTGTTATCTTTTACCTGATTCTAAAAGACGGCTTCACAGTGGAGGTGGAATTTTAGGGACTGTTGATTGTTGAAAATATCTGTGTGGCTGGAGGTGAGAGAAAGGGAAATGTGTGCCAATGATTATACTCAGTGATTTATTAATAGCTAATGTTTACTGAGTACTTACTGCGTGCCAGGCAGGAGTGCTTTATGTGTAGTAACTTATGTAGTTCCTCAACAAGCTTCTGAGGCAGTTAACTGTCACCTCCTTCTTTCAGATAAGGAAACTGAGGCCCACGGAGAATGAACAGTTGCCTAAGGTTCTAGAGGTAGGAAGTAGCATAGTGTCAGTCAGACTTAATTTCCATCACAGCCCTGCAAAGTAGGCATTTTCTTCACCTTACAAATGAAGACATTAAAGCCCAGAGAAGTTAACTTTATCAAGGTCCCAGGTGACTAATGGCAGAGGGAGTATTTGAACCAAGGTCAGAGGGAGGATTTAAACCAAGGTCTAACTCTCTCAAAAGCCTGCAAGGCTCAAAAGTACAACTGACATTAAAATAAAAAAGATATGGGAGGTCTAGCTCCTTCCTTATAAAGACAGTTAAGGTTATAAAGAAGCCTGTGTAGGTTGTTCATAATTTGTCATAGGGCAGTCCAGCAGTTGTTTACTGAAGCATGTGACACCCCTTCTGGTTCAGCTATATCTTCTAGAAATCATCTGTCTCTGTCATCATTCTAGGTTGTGCTTCACTTCTTTAACCTGCCTCCTTTCAATGTACTGGGCTGTGCCATTCCTGTTTATAAATCTTTTAAGTGTGCACATTAAAGAAGTAATTAAATTGTCATTATAATTTATAGTAGCCTGAAGTCAGTCATCTAATTAAACTGCAAGAAAAGAGACGTGGTAAGTTCATCTGCATATATGAAGTATTACTGTATTAATTATGCAAGGATTTTGAACCAAATAAAGAGAAAACTAATGGTAACACTAGTTTTTAAAAGTCTTCTCATTTTCTCTCTCCTTAGTTTAATAATTTGAGACCTTCACTGGTGAGTAGCCTCACTTCAATGTCTTTTTGGTTAATTTTTATTGAAATTAAAATTTTCATGTTTTTTATTCGGTATTTTCTTATAGTACTCCTGACAACATTAATGCACACTATACCACATCCTAAATGAGTAAGCATTTAGAAACATAGCAGGAAGCAAAGTTGAAATTCACAGGTTATAGATAGCAGGCCAAATTCTACCTTGAATTATAGAAATGGCAGCATATTAGATACCTGGAATCATGCCGAGGATATTTAGTTTTCCTGGAGCAATAGTGACTGTCAAGATACTTATTTTCTTATTTGGAAATAAAAAATTACAACAACAAATACCATAACCACATTGGCTGTAATAAAATTCTTGCTGGAGAAAATTTTTGAAGAGCCTATTTTTCAATTCTAAACTCTAGCATATATATATATATATATATGAGGTAAGAATTGATAACATAGATAGGTGTTTCAGCCCTTTGGGACATAATTGTGGCTTGTAATGGAATTGGCTGAATGTGTTCTTTTGGAGTTCAGAGAAAGGAGAATATTGAGTGACATAATCAAGTGCTATCCATGTGAATAACAGATAGTGTGCAGTGAAATTTTTTCTCTTTGTATTTAAAATTTTTTTGGTTGGGGGTGGACTTGTAGACTGAACTGAAGGTTGTAATTTCAAAAGAGGCCATCCCTTTTTTTAAAAGGCAATGGAGAGCAGAGTAAAGGCACTTTGCTGAGGTATGTAATAGCGAATGTGTGCACTAGAAGTTACTAGTGCTCAAAAACTTATTGGATGAACATGTTCAGTGTAAAGGTCCCGGGTTCTTTGCCTGTCTATGTGCATTTAAAATACCCTGAACTTATAAACAATTTTCTTTGGTGATACTTATTTCTCTTTGCTAAGTCACAAAAGCAGAGTTGACCTCTAATTTACTTGAAGTATTAGTAATAGTTATGGAGTTATATAGTTGGGTGTCTGTTTCTCCAGAAAAATGCATCCTGACTTAGTCTGTGATGTTGGAGACATGGCTGTCTCTATTTGAAAGCAGCATTTTTTTTTTTCCAGTCTTGATTTGTAGGCTACTCCTAGAGTTCTTGATTGATGGGATCTGGGGAGGTTCCTGCTGACACACCTACAGGCTGGAGAGTTGGGGAGCCAGCCAGTAAAGGTTGGTACTAGTTCCAGGTACTGAGGGAGAGAGGGAATTTTCAGTATGGGTAGTACAGACTAAAGAAAGGGTCCCCCTACCAGCCCTTTTGCTGGTCTGACTGCTTACTGGGTGGTCTTCCCAATGGAAGAAGAAAAGGTAAATCATGCACATTTAATTTGAAAATTAATGCTAACATATATATATCCTTTCAATACAGTCTTTGTTTATAGCAGCATAAACATTTCTTCATAAGGGGACAAAAGCCACACAAAATGAATAAGAATGAGATTTAAATAAAGATTTTGCTTAAAAGTGTGTTTTAGGGACCTGTGTGGACTAGAAATCTTCCTTGACTGTGAGCTTTTCCATAGAAAGAAATGCATCTTATTCCTTATAGAATCCTAGCGCCTTTCCCTAGGTTTGATACAAAGTGGGCCCTGAGAATGCATCATATGTAAAAACATCTTGGGGTAGATAAAGGTAGATGTGAAAAACCTTGATTTAATATTTTTCATTTACTTTAAATATGGCATGACATTTACTGTTGACTTGACCTCTTTGATGAAACACTTTTACACTTATTTTATTTCCTCTTTACTTCTAAGAACACAATTACATCTGTAGAAGTGTTCATAAATTGATATTTGCCACTATCTTTAGGAATATTTTGTCATATTATATCTTATATACTTTTTGGTTATTCAGAAAGCAATATTAAAAAATTATTTTATGCGTAGTGACTATTCATAGCCATTAATAATCTAAAAATGTTAATCCATAATTTCAAAAAGGATCTGAGGTTTTAAAATTAAAACAGTGTTATGTGTCAATGTCAGGATCACTGGCAAGGTTGAGAAAAGATTTGGCTTGTATTCAAGATTTATATTAAGAAATCCAAAGTACTATAATTCAGCATTTATTTATACATATAGTTCTGCTGTCTGAGGTTTTATATTAAACTTTGTGGTGTATTATATATGGAGCTGTGGACAGAGAATTTATAAGAAAAATATAACCAGTTCTGTTTTTGCCATTTTTACATATTTTATTTGTTAGAGTAGCTAGTCCATTAATTAATGTTTTTCTTTAAAAGCTGTTGAAAGGAGTAAATATTGTTTGAGGAAGAAGTGACTGTCTTTCATCTCTGGAATTTAGTACAGTAAATTGGTTTCTTTCTTTCTTTCTTTTTTTTTTTTTTTTGTAATGGTGTTAGCCAAACACTTGTTTCAGCTATTAGCATCTCTTCTCTGTTATGGAGATTTATGTAGTGGTAAAAGAGAATGTTGAGTGGCAAAGAGATTGAGGTGTTAAATATTGATAAGAGGATCGTGTAGAGATCGATGGGCTGCTGTGCCTCCTTGACTTTATAAACCTGAAACTTTCCTGAGAACAGTTTTCTAGGCACATGAGACAAATCTAAGCTGTTTCATTGTTGTTGCTTTTCATCATTACAGAATCGATAGCTCTCACGCCACTTCCCCCATCTCCCTGCAGCTGTCCAGAATAACCATCTGTTTTTGCAGGTGGACAAAATCTTGATCTCCAGTGAGGTTGCCACACTGTCTGGTTACTTACTTACCATTGGTTTCTTAGGAGTCCACTTTGAAATGGAATCCTTTTTAAAACAGAAGTTCCATACACTGAATTTTATCTATTCATAATTTAAAAGTGTGGAGCTGACAACTTAAGACCTAAGATGACGTTGACTTGTTTAGAGGAAGAGGGCTAATTTCAAGGGCATTTATTGATGACTTGGAAAGAAAACCAAAACAATTCTTGTATTTTTCAGAGTATTCAATTTTTAGCATAAGCCTGACTGCAAAATGTGTCCATGTGTGTATGTTTTTTCTTTTATAAATTCCTATTATTTGTATAGTGCTATTCTACTTTATCCAAAACACCTATAAGAAATAGAATTATTTTGTTGGGCCGATCGTGTTGCTCACAGTTTACCAAATGTTACTACATTAAAGATCTTTGGTTTACATGGGACATGGAATTCCATTTTTTTCTTTTTTTTAGTATTATGTACAGAAACTGTGGTTTGTTGATGTCAACCCCACGGTACCTATGTTATGTTAGAGCTTGTCATTATGGCTCAGTCATATGAGTATTAAAACTGGGGGAGGTTACTTTAATTGATCAGTCAATGAATAGGGAAAGACTTCACTGCTCAGTAATAAAATATGACAATACTCATGTTTACTTCCAAACACACAGAAGCGAAGAGGCTTTGTTATTCTATCCAGCATTTTCTTTTGTGACTGTCCATCAGCATTTGAATATGCTATGTTAGTGCCTTCATTTGTCCCTTGTTGGTATGTAGTGTTTTAAGTTATCGGATGTTTGCATGTACTCTTTAAGTAAAATTTAACGTTTACTTAAAGATCAATCCAAGTCTTCTATGAAATGGTGGTCAACTTCTGTTTTTTTATTTTTTTTATTTTTGTCATAGATAAATGAAGCACTTAGGAATTAAAGATTTACCTCACTTAAAAAAGTCTATTTATTCCTTAGAAAAGTTGCAACATTTGTTAGGGAATAAGGCCTACTACCAGAGCTAGAAGTGACAGTAATAAAGACCTTTAGAACTTGATAAATATCAGTATACATGTAAGTGATTTTTAAAACTCTTGAGATAGATAATAAGTACTATAAATTTATTTTCTTTAGGAGCTCATTTAAGTTTTTATACCCTTAGTTCTTCTTAATATTAGTGGAATCATGTGAAGTCAACCCATGTACATTTAAGTATAATTGTGGCTCAGAGTTTTTCTTGATCTTTTTACAGTGCAGAAAAACTTAGTTTGAAAGGATAGAAAACTTTGTTAAATTTCGCCTTTTTTAATTTTTTGTAAAGGAAAATGTATAGAAGGAAAAAAATAAAAAAATAAATAAAAGATTACACTTTCCCTATTGTGAAGTTTAACCAAAACAAAGATTTTGATTTTGGTTAGAATCCTTTTCTCTCAGTGACTTTCAAAGGATATTACCTCAACTTCTTGCTTAGCAGAACAGCAATAAACATTTTATTTTCAACTTTCTCTTAAAATATTCTTGCTCTGGTCCTTGTTTTGACAAGTTTATGTCAATTAAATCTCATTGCCTTGCTTTTGAGCGGATGCTGTTGGCTTAGAAAATGTCTCAGACTTTTCTTGTAGTATCTAAAAGTCATATAGCATTGGGAAAAGAAAAAAATTATAGACAGAAATCTGTGTTTTACTCCTCTTTTTATTTCTATGGTGTCTACATAGTTCCTGGCCCCAAAGTAGGCAATTTCAAAGCAATTCACTTAATAATATTGGGTAAATGTTTAGGGAGCACCTGTTATGTTCTAGGCCCTGATCAGTGTGCAGAGCACAGTTTCCACTTCCAGGAGCTCTGGGTTTATAAGAAGAGCAGATGTAAACAAACTGCTGTACAGTGGATGAGGGCTTCCACAGAGGTGGGCACAAGAGGGTAGGAGGTGAGCTAAAGGTGGTTGTGAGAACAGTGGAGGGGGTGGGGCGTTCCTTCTGAACAATTATTTAATCAATTTCCAGGTTCTGTTTAAGGTTCGAGGGTTGGTAGGGGTGAACAAAACAGTACTGCATCCCACGAGAAGCTTCTACCCTAGTTTGGGAGAGAGGTATACATACTATCCTTCCCAGCATGTTTGCTGTGTCTGTGTGTGTGTATTAATGAGGTGGGAGGAGGTGTGGTCTCCCCCCAGGTGACATTGGAGCAGAGACCCGATGAGGTCCGGCAGAAGGAACACTGTCCTTCTGCTAATGTACACTGGGCTTAGGACTCCATTCGAAAGAAAGGAATTAACATTTTAGGTAAAACGAGGAGGAGAAATAGCTTAGACTAAGTGAGCTGTCAGGCTGGGCACTTGATGCTTTTAGGCTATATGAGGGCTGCCAGACTTCCATGTCTGGGGTTCAGCCAATCTGGGGGTGCCATTTGTCCTGCTTCTGGTCCTCGGCACCATGTGGATTCATGGGGGCTGTTCAAGCCCAGGCTGAGATCCCGTTCCAGGGGGACAACCCCCCTTCCTCCCAAGGCCCCCACCTGGCTGCCCCCAGTTTGTCCTCCTATATGCGAACCTGGCACAGGGGAGGCCCCTGCTTGGAAAGGACACATGCGACCTAAAATTACACCTGCAGCTATAATATCAAAAATACCCATGATTAGGTGTTTACAGTACCGAGTCTTCAACAATTAAAGAGAAAAGGTGTGGGTGGGGTAAAAAATAGTAATGCCCACACTCTGAAGTTTTTGAGAAAAACAGGAAACTAGTCTTTTTTAACCAGTGATGCCCAGAACTGGTTATTGTGAGGGTTGTTTTTCTAATGCGTTGTGGTCAGCGCAGCTGTGCCAGAAGTCGCTTTCTGCTCATTATGACAGCCGTCTGTGGATTTCTTTAGCTGACAAACCTATAGACAGACAAGCATAATTATCACTAGTAACCTGGTCATTATGGCCGGATGGTGCTTGGAAAACAATTTGCCAAGTCCTGAAAGCCTGTGAGAACCTACAAAGTAAGAGCATTTGGGGACCATGCTGCTATTTCCAGGAGTTGTGAATGACCCAGACCTATGAGCCATACAATAGCTTATTGCAGAAGGACTGTTTGAATTCTCTCTTTACTTAGATTTTTTTTTTTATGTTGACAGACAACATTTGATGGCAAGTGACAGTATTTTTTTTCTAATTTGCTCATTACCTCACGCTCCACTTTCTAACATTTTAGGTCTCTGTAATTTTTGCTGGCTGGTGGCAATTAAATAATGACTTAAAGAGTAGAATGGAGGTCACAGAGATGTCTCTTGTTCTCAGCATTTCACAAATGCACCCTCACTGCTGCATTTTTCACCAACATAGGAAAAATGATCCCCAGAGGGATTGTTTGGGTAATTACGGATTAGATTTGTGTTCTTTTGAATAATGTAAGCTGCTTCAGAACCAAATCGGAACAGAGTGATTTGCTGTATCTGTACTGTATCCGTGTACGGAAGGCCAGACTAGAGCAGACTAGTCACAGAGGGTTCCCCTCCACTTCCTGTGTGGGTTCAGTGTAACTGGGGAGCCCCTCTAAACCAGAGCTCTCCCTTGCAGGCCATTTATTTGTGCATGGGGAGATGTCATCTTTTTAAGGACCGGAAGGGGCATTAAACTTCAGAAGTTGAGTAACGTAACCTAGATTTCATTGCTTATTGCATGTTATGGTTGCCAAGTCAAGCATGTGGTCTGTGTGTTGAAGGATTTACTCTTGTCTGTCTGTATCAGACTGCAGTGATCTCTTTCATAAGTAAGTTGTTCCGTCATTCTCTGTTGTGAAGCCTGTTTGCCGTATTTGACCCAGGCAACGTTCCTGGGCTGAGCAGTGCCCCATGTCTACGTGACAGCCCGGGCCACTCCACTAAAGGCAGTTGTGACGGCTATTCATTTTTATAGTGTGCTGGTCATGGCAGAGTTATTTGCAATGAGAGGGAAGTCAACTCCTTGCAACTGTCTTTTGATTTTACCACAAAAGTACTGTACATCAAGTCTTCCTTCTCTTGGAGGCAGTAACATGAGTCAAAGGAGATTCTTTTCACTCCTTTCTCTGGGGGTGGCTTGAGGAAAATCCTGGTTATTAGAGAGGAGTGTAGGTAGAACTAGTGGTATATGGAGATCTCCTGATTTTAACCCCTAACTGTTAATGAAATGGGATGAGACTACCTGGCATGTCCCCCCTCACCGATATGTGGCAAAAAATGTCATGAGACAGTGGTTGTCAGATACTCTTAAAAGCAGGTGATAGGTGTTTTAATAAGTACTAGCTTTTACTGAAACTAGCAAACCAAAAAAAACAAAACAAAACCAAAAACCAAAACGAAACAAAACAATAAACAAAGCAACCTAGCAAACAAGTGTATTTTATCAGAGAGCTTCACATTTTAAATACATGAAAATTCCCATGTTTCAGCTGGGAAAACATAGCCCTGGAAAGTTCTGATCAATGTTGAAATGGCAGAAAAATGGATTTTTATTATTTTTCCTTCTTCTTCTTGTATATGCCTACACCAGGCTGTATGTTAATATATTTCCCTATTGAGATTTTAAAAAATTTTGAGGACTGGAAATATAATTTTTTACTTTTCATATTTGGTAGATCCTGAGTGTATCTCTGACGCTGTTCCTTTTAAATAGCCACACAAAACACATGAACAGAAGCACAGTCTAGACATCTCATGGGGGAGATTCAGGAGCACAGTATTTATTCTTATGGTAGAACCAGGCACGAAAACTATTGAATCTGGGTCTTTACCCAATGGTTATAAATATGGAAAGTACTTGTTACAATGCAAGACTCCTCAGATTTGTATTGCACTCCCTTATAGTTTTCATTTGTGGTTTTTGGTTACGGAGACACAGTTAAAAACACACTGTCCTCTTCCTCTGTCCCTCCTAATGAGAAGGTGGCACCCCGGGGGTGATGGCTATCTGTGCAGGAGGCTGTGGCTGAGGCCAGTGTGCCATGATTAGTCCTGTCCTGCTGTGCCCACATGGGTTTTGTCCCTTGATTTCTGACAGTCATCATTGCTAGTAGAGCCTGGAGCTAAACAGTGACTTGCCCTGTCAGGCCAGGAGCCATTTTTACCTTTGTGGGATTGCTTACAGCCCCAGTGGCTACATTCACAGACACCCCACAACTGAGCCCTCCCTGTAGAGAGGTTCATAAGGTCGCTTTTACTTTCTTTCTTCAGAACAGCCCCTCTTCTCTCTACCTGGGCAGAACACCATCATGGCGGTGAGAATTGAAGGGGAGGTTGGAGATGACTAAGTCACATTCTTTCTCTTTTGTTGAAGAAAGAGAGGGCCAGGCAGACAGTGGTTGCATTCCTTGCCTGGGCCATGAAACTATTTGTGAGTGGCTCTGCTTCCATTCTTTCTCACGCATCCAGCCCAGTCAGGCTTTTCCTGGGGAAGATGATTGCTTTAATACTGGTGAGCTGGGAGCATTTTGGAATGAGCAGCCACTCCTGGGTTATCACTGGGTTAGCAGCTGCTGTTTATGGAAATGCTTAAGAAGCAGGATGTGGCATCGGTGGCAGGGTTTACATTCACCTAAGAGCTTGCACAATAATACCCTGCTCTAGAAAACTGCAGTTTGACCTAGCTGATACCAAGTTCATGCCACAGTCTTTGTGCCTGCCTCCCAAGGTTTGGCTCTCTTGATAGAATTGCGTCAATTAAAAAACAAATGTCAGACTTCGCAATTACGAAGAATAGCATCGGTTATGTGTAGAATTTCTCATCGTTGAGCATGGTGTTCACAATAGGTTTTGAGGGATCCAGTCGCCTGCAGGATTTGTGGTATAAGCACTGGCTTAAATCAGAGCACAGTAATTGCAACAAAAAATTACTGTAGCTCAGTTACAGAGTTATAGAGGGTTTCTCAACTTGGTGCTATTGACATTTTGGGCTGGCTAATTCTTTGTTTTGGGGGGCTGTCCATTGGAGGAGATTTACCAGCATTCCTGATCTCTAACCATTAGATGACACCACCACCACTTCCCCCAGTCCCACATCCTGACACCCAGAAATAACTCCAGACATTGCCCCGTGTCTCTTTGGGGCAAAAAATTACCTAGTTGAGAGCCTCTATAGGCTAACAAATCTGAGGAGGATTGAGTATCTGCCCACCTGAAGCAAGAATTTCATTAAAAATACCAAACTTGGCTGTAAGAAACCAGAGTATGAAAATAAGGATAGGGAAGCTTTATTACTAAATAATGAACATTTGTAGCAGCGACTGAGTGAATAGCAACCCAAACCTGGGGATTTCCCCTGCTGGCTTGTGGCAGGAATTCCCTTTCTCTTCCTCTTGCCCTCAACTTTCGGACACTCCCTTTTTGGGACAGCCCTAGCTACTGATTCACTTATTTTCTGTGCCCTCTTTTCTCTTTCATTTTTCTGCCACCATTGTTGCTACCAGTGACTGAATCACAACTACGGTCATCGCAAAAGCCTAGAGCCCTGACATTCTTCCTGCTGTTGCCCCGGTCCTGTCACTCTGCCCCTGAATAATGTGCTCTGCTATTCTTTATTCCTTACTTATTAGAGTTCTGCCTAGGCTTTCATAGCCCAGCTAGGAAAAGGTGAGGAGCAGTTTCATATCCTATTGACTTAAGTTCTCAGTGTGGTTATTTTTTTCTAATAGAAGCTATATAAGGTGGGTAGGTTATGTAAGATTATATTACATTACCTTTGACTAACCTGGTTCTAGAGGTTACACATTCCAGATTTTAAAGTTTTTAAAAAGCTCAATTTAGAAACACATGTTTTAAGTAGGAACCACTTTGGCAGGCTGAAAGATAAGATATAATAAATAGTCCAACTCCCACCTGTTCCAAAACCATAAGGAGACCCTTGGGTAGGCAGCTCAGACTCCCCCTTATTTTTGGAATGTACCCTCCCACCCTAAGTCCCAAACTTGGAGGGCAGACAAGCTGGACCAGCTGTGGTTTGCTACTCTGATGTGGAAAAAATAGGCATCTGGCAGTCTCCTCAGATTCCATTTGGATATGCTGTTGTGTATAATCTTTGCCAAATGTACTATGTCTACCAAAATAGGGAAAGAACACCTTAATCTACGATTAAGATACCGACTGAAGGAAATTGATAAGAAAACTTAGGGATTCTGTAAAGAGTAAGAGAAAAGACATATGTGGTACAAGTATTCAGTTAAAAGAAGGGGAATTCAGAGCAATTAAAAATAAGAACAAAAGTACCTTAGTCTTTGTATTTATCTCATATGACAAATGTATACATGACATTTGTTAAAGATAGGGATGTTTATCATTGTAAACTGGAAAGATACAATGGAAAAGACTGCCACTCCAAGATGTGAAAGGATCTTCCAATGCTGATAATTGTTTTTGTTTTTTGTTTTTCCTTTTCTTCTGAATTTGTCAAGTTGCACCAGTGGATATGTTAGATTGAGTGATAAATCTGTGCAAGCTGGTATATTCGAATGATGGCCAGGGACTTCTTTTGGGAAGTTTCTAGAACATCCATAATGATGATTTCAAATTCAATTCAGTGTGCCTTGGGACATCTAGCAGTTTTGAAAGGAAGTGTAGTTGGGGTGGACTTAACGTGCATCTGTTTTAATAAACTCTAAATTTGAGGCTTCAGATCATGACTGAGGGATGCACAGCTTCCAAATTTTAAATGATGTACCTTTAGAAGAGAGTTGCCCTTCGCTAAGCATTCTGATTACATAAAGCATGCCTTTTGTTATGGGATCTACACAGTCACAAACTGCTTTCAATGTCTGTTCTTCACTAGCCACTAAATTCCATGAAGACCAGAGCCATGGTTTTAGGAATACACAGTTGTTTGCTGAACAAATAATTAAATAAATAAGGGGAGAAAAATAAGTACATAAGCATTTTATAAATAAAGCATAATGCTAATCAAAAAATTAAAGAGACATTTTCTAATGATAAAATGAAAACAAAATTGAAAAGAGTATCATGTAGTGAAATTTTATAGTTTTGAAATGTATGGCTTTTATTTAAGAACAAAAAACGACTGTATTTTCTACAAAAAGAGAGCATGGCATGCCCTACAAATAATCTAGTGGAACATAGGAGTATAAAGTCCTCCAAAGCCATCAGTCTTAATCTTCCTTTATCATAATAAATAGTTTTCAGTGCCAAAGTAAATTAAGACGATGATCTGGATGGAAGAACACTCGAGCTGTGTAAGCAAGATTTTGATTTTGTTGCCTTATTTAGAGCATTAACCCTCATTTGTAAGTGTGAAAGCATTCCATCATTGTTGTATACAGACCTGGTTGACTCACCTGAAACTATCACGGTGTGGGTCAGTGGATGGTTAGTGAGTAACCGGAGACGGGTTAATATATTAAACGTTGGTTTGGTACTGGTGGTCCATTTGCCAGATCAAAATCGTGAGTGGAAAGGAAATTTTTGTGCAAATAACTACAGGGTTCTTGGATTTTTTTCAACCCAAGGATCTTTTTCTGTTGTTGCTGTACATGTATTTTCCAAAGCATTTGTTTATAGAGGCAGGCTCGTGGTGAAAAACGCGTCTTCAGCTTTCACTGTCAGTCCATGGACTGGTTGGTTCCTTAAACTATGAAGGCCTCAAGTTCTCTGACAGGGAAGTAATAATAGTACCAGCCTCATAAAAGATTTAACAAGGAAATACATATAAATCACTGAGCACATTGCTGGAACACAAGGCCTCAGTGAATGTTGATTATTTTTTATCGTTATGTGTGTTGATAGTTTCAAATGCCATTACTAGTTCTAGATATTTCATTTTCTTAATGTTTTCAGTAGTAAACCCAAATGTTTAAGCTTCCTTTTTATGGGAAACAGTAGTCTAAACAGAGTCTAGCTGCCAAAACAATCCACTACATCTTACCATGAAGTTAGAGAATGCTTGGTGGATCCTTGTGTGAACACATGTGAACAGGTCACAGCCTGAGCCTTGCCAGATGGAGGAGGCCTGGTGGGAGACTAGTCCTGTTACCAGGACTTGCTCATTTCATGTCCCACAAAGACGCTACCTCTGGGTGATTTTTTTTCTCCCTTATCTTATTTAAAACATAAAGACCAAGGAAGCTGGAAAACGATGAAGTAAACTTGTAAAAGAAGTACAAAAGTGATTCTATTATTTTTATACTTCCCAGAAACTGATTTTACATGTCATTTTCTAAGTTTTAAAGAAGCACTTTTTTCCCCCTGCATTTTTCATCACATTAATAAAACTAGGTTTTCAGTTATAGACATACAATGCGAACGATCACACTGTAAAACTCACTTTTTTTCACTTGGTGTAAGTTCAGGTTTACTCCTTTCAATTCAAATATTTCCTGGTCATGTAACTTTCATGGTGAGAACTGCTCTTGGGCATGACCCCAACCTGAGCAAGATGAGTGTCATCGGGTGCTGAGACTGTCGGAGCTCAATGGACTCTTTCAGAAATTTTCCTGGTGTACTCTGTGGTAACTGGTTTGCCAGGTCGAGGCTGAATAAAATGTTTGAGTTTCTGAAGCAGTGCAGTAGTTTGTGCAGCTTTTTTGTCACATGCAGTTTCTTTCATCTTGCACAATTTAAATTTGGTTTTGATGTTTTCCAATGGAAGGTCATAGTGTATTGATTTAAAATCTGTTTTACTATGAACGATTTAAATGGATGATCTGTTTGCTCAGTTGGAAATTTTTATTTAAAGTTTGCCATTGCCTTTTTAGAGTCTTACTTTGGAGATTTTTCTAGTTTTGTGTGATTTTTTTACTGATTCCTTTTGGATCCTCAAATCAATAAACCAATATTAGGAATTAGTGAATTGTCGAGAATTTGAAATTTTACTTTTATACAGTCCAGTCATCATTACGTTTCTCTACTGTGGCCAAAACTTAATCCAGTGAGATCTTCTGTCATTTTATTTATTTTATATATTACAAAAAGGCGTTATTTATAGTTTTATTTAAAACATGAAACCATCAAAAGGGAAGGGAAACCTCTAAATGCTCAACTTCGCTAGCAATTAGGGAGATGCAAATTAAAACCACAATGAGAGATCACCTCATACCTGTTAGAATGGCTATAATCAACAAGACAAGGAATAACAGATGCTGGAGAGGATGTGGAGAAAAAGGAACCCCCACATACTGCTGGTGGGCATGTAAAATGGTACAACCACTATGGAAGGCTGTGTGAAGATTCCTCAAAAAATTAGGAATGGAATTGCCATATGATTTAGCCATCCCTCTACTGGGTATCTACCCCCCAAAAACCTGAAAAACTTAATCTGCAAAGATACCTGTACCCGAATGTTCATCGCAGCACTGTTCACAGTGACCAAGTCATGAATGTCCTTCTTAGACTCAGTGTGCTCCGAATGGAAACCCATTCGTGACATTTTGGCAGCAGATGCAGTTTTTTGAGTGGCTTTTCCAGCTATTTCAAAAAGTGTCTGAATGGACAGAGTAGATCTCAACTACCTGTGTAGGAGATTGTTTAGTTGTGATTGCTTCTTAGGTGAACTTTTTCCTGTTTAGTCTATATTCCCAAATGGGGCTCCGTGGGACAGGATAAGATGATGATATTTATGCTTTCGTTTAATGGGGGCAGAAAAGTAGTGAAAGTCATGATTTATTTTCCAGAGGTGATAACCCTGTTCCATATTCGGCCCCTTGTGCCCCACCCCCGATAAGATTATATATCTGGGTAAGCTAGTGAACCCCACTTAAAGTTTGTTTTTGGAAGCCGTGTGTTGTTGAGATTAAATTCTAACTAAATAGAACAGGTAACTATTGCAATTACCATAGGTTTGTCCATGTTAATTTTCAAAATAAGCAGTCTTAGCAATGAAGACCCATCTGTGACTAGCCTGTATTGAAGATTAAGTTCTTTGCCTTCTGAGGCTGGATCATGACAGAATTATGTTATGTTACTGTTTCCCTGTTGGCATACATAAAAACAAGAAACATATTTCCAGAGGTGATTTCCCACATTGAATACATTTTAAATACATGAGTAAAAATTCCATCTTTTTTTTTTTTTTTTTTTTTAATACTAGCAAACTTCATATAGATGTGTAGTGTTGATGTATTTTGCAGTCTTCTAGTGGTTTGGTAGTCTTTTAAGAGCAACAACAAACAAAACATCCTGTTTTGCTAATATCCAGCATAAATCCCAGCGGAATTATTGCAGACATAGCTCAGCAGTTAGCAGTTTCTTTTATTTCCATGATTTAGTGTTTCTCTTCAAAGTCTTAGAAGTGTGGCTACAACAAAATTGATTTGTGTCCTCAGGCACTGATGTCCTGCTAAGTGTTAATTGTCCAGGGTTTTTATAAAGAGTCTGAAGATAACTGAACTAAATATAGGGCCTGAGCCACCATCATTGCAAGGGTGATCATTTTAGATGGAAAATTATTTGTAAAACGATTTTGGTCTCTCTCTGTCTTGCTCTCTCTCTCTCATTCTCTCTCTCCTTTCCTTCCATTGGGTAGTTTCATTGTTTTGAAAATTTGTATGATTACTTTAGGTTTTGGTTAATGTTAAAATAAGCGCAAGGGAACAGAAAAGGTATTTTTAAAGGGCTATAATGTGGCTTTAGGGTGGGTGAGAGAGTCAGAATAATGATTCAGAAGCTGGAAATAGCTCTACATTTTAGGCAGTCAAGTCAAACTTCATACCTTGGCCTTCCCCATGGCAGATTAGCCAAGAGTTGGAAGTTATTCCACCCACAGCATGTCACTATAGATGACACGCTGGGCTATGACAAACTGCTGCTGAAATGCAGCATGTGCTGTTAGAAGGATAACCCTGATGTACAGGGTGGATTAGAGCTGAGTGACCTCAACTGATACTCATTTCCTCCAAAAGGAAAACTCACAAGGCCGTCCCTCTCTGTTCTAATGGGCATTTCTGTAGCGTGGGTTTAACGGCACCCAGCCGCTCAGTGGCCTGTGTGCCATGTTTCCCTGTGGTGCTACCTCCCCTGAAAGGGCTTCCGGACACTCAGTATTTATCCTGGTCCTTAGGAATCACAGTTTTTAGACTGTGGAAGGGAGAGGAATTGATTTTCCCTTTACCCTCATACAATACAGATACACCCCCCACCCCACCCCACCCCCATCTTAGTTTGTTTTCTGTATCCTTTAATGCAGAAAGCTGTAAAATAAAGTGAGGAGGATAAAAGATAATTATTGAACTAACTCCCTGTCTATTTAGCAAGTGGGTAAGCTTTTCTGGGTAGAACCTTCCAGGATCCTAGAGCTGAGTCATGCTTGCGAGTGAGAGTTGGAGGGGTCATCTCAAATTCTTGTTACCCAGAATGGGACTATATACTGTGCCCTGTCCCGTGAATAAAACTGTCAGGTTGTAATTAATGGGGATGCTTTTCTAATTAAACAGAATTGATGGGGAAAATCTGGAAGGGTATTAGCTATGGGACAGTGATGTTTACATTTAAATGATCTTAATTACCCCCTACACTTAATGCCTTATTAAGACCGAGGGGAGAATGTCACATCTCACTTAGCTGTATTGTTCTAGACTGTGGCTAGGAGCTGAAAAGACCCAGAGGGCATTAACTTGCTTAGTGGTGTCTGCTTTTGCAGACAGAGGGTTTGGAAATGTATATTCTTTTCTTCACTCTTTCTTTCTCTCTCTCTTTTTTTTTTTTTCCCTTTTTCCTTCAAAGGAAATTAAATCTGAGCCCTGACAGGACAGGGTGAAATCTCTGAGCAGACCTCCTCAGTGCTTGGAATTTACAGACCCAGTTTGCTATTGTCCTAAGGCAACACACTCCCCTGTTGCTCTACGCGTCTTTGGCGGCTCACCAGCCTCCCAGGGCCTCAGGCTTTGATGTGAGGAGCAGGCTGTCCTCGGGCCAGGCTGTTGTGTCCCTGGCCTGAGCTTCACTCATCAGAATGCCAGGAGGGATGTCCTGTTTGGCAGTATACATTTCTACAGCTCAAGTCGTTGTCAGAGATTCCTCAGGCTGCCTTGGCAGAGGGAGCCTGCCTTTGTGTCAGCCACGAGGGGCGGCCCTCAGCCGCTCAGCTTTTCTTTGCTGCCTTTTGGTGCTTGTAATCTCAGGCCTCTCTGCCTGGGGGACCACACCAGCTCTGCCAGGCTGGCTGGCTGTCAGTCTGAAGGGCCTCCTTGGCAGGGCTCAGGGGAACTGACCCAGCAAGTTGAACAGCTTCCTCTGGGGACATTGCATCGACCTTCATTTGATCTAGGCCTGGCAGTCTGGTTAGTGAGGGCAGTAATTCTGGCTAGGGAAACCTTTCTTAACTGAATCTATACTCACTATGGTTCCAGGCTGAGAGTTAGAAGTCAGTGCAAATTAAACTGTTATAACCTCTGGTGATATATATTGGTAATTCTAAAAGCAGGTGGACATGTCAACACAGAGGACTATAATTATAGATCCTGGGGAATAAAAAAATGAGACAATGCCTTGTAACAAACCAAAAGGCTAGACCTGGATCCGAGAAGGCTGGGAGACAGAGCATTTCTCATTGGTGAACTGTCTTCAGAAAGGCTAGTTTAATTCAAATAGAAATGGCCTCAGTAGCCTGAAAACAGCCCGTATCCTATTCCAGTTCAGATGGCACAGTTCCTTGCACTGTATCTTCATAGGCTTAGTAATTGAATATCCTACTGCGGGGGGAGTTTCTTCTCTTCTAGTAAAACCCATTCCCCAACCATTTTTTATTTCATTATATCACTTTTTATAATGTCATAAGGTTTGTTTGTTTTTTTGTTTGTTCCATAAGGTAAATTCTTTCTCTAATGAGAACACATTACATTTTTGGCAACCTAGTATGAGAAAGGTTATTATTAATAGCTCTTTCTTGCAGTAGATTGGGGAGTGCAACCCACAGGATCCCATGTGCTAGTTAGGGGAGGACACCTGAAAGAGTTCAGAATAGAAAGGGAAAGAGATTTGTAGAAGAACTACTTCATTGTCTTTTAAGGGCATGCCTGTTTGCATTCTGTTTAGTGCCTTGCATCCATTTATGGGTAACAATTTAGAGACCTTGCCGTTAATGAGTCTTTAGATGTGTGTTCTGTGTATTAGATTAGGGGAGTAGGGAACCCCATTGGTACATGCTGCATAGTAGAGCCTTACTTAACAAAGGTCTAGTGATGCAGGTGTCTTATAATGTTCAAGTCTAGATGCTTTGAAATTGCAGAGGTTTGCGACTATCCATTGCCTAAATTCCATCTTCCAGCAAACACTGGGAATTTTTGTAGGATGGGAACATGGAAGGGACAATAGCTGTGGTTAAATCATTGTCATGAAACTTCACATTTATATGAAACACAATATTTGTAAGTGTTTCATTTATCAAATTTTTTACTGCTTCCGATTAAGGTCATGAAGTTGGTAGTTCTGAAGATGGAAGTGGAACTCAAGTGAGAGTGTTGACCTGACCTAGGAAGGCTAAATGTGTTGTTTTTTTTTTCAAATGTTTCCTTTCCCTCCTGCAGCTTACAGGTACCCACATCTCCTCGTACTTTCTTTCAGTAAAAAAACGTTCAAGATTGAATTTTCATGTGTATATTGACCTTTGCAATCCTCTGTGCCTTTTCTGTTGAATCCATTGGACCATATATTT
>PVKE010018509.1:10354-29545 GCA_004027555.1 Craseonycteris thonglongyai | reverse complement strand
GGACCCATGGGCCAGGACCCACGAGCCAGGACCCGGGCCAGGACCCACGGGCCAGGACCCACGAGCCAGGACCCATAAGCCAGGACCCATGGGCCAGGACCCACGAGCCAGGACCCATAAGCCAGGACCCATGGGCCAGGACCCACGGGCCAGGACCCACGGGCCAGGACCCAAGAGCCAGGACCCACGGGCCAGGACCCACGAGCCAGGCGGGGAGACGGCACTGAACTACGAGAAAGAGCTCTCTACGGCCCTACTTCAGCTTGCTTTTACTCTTCCATCTTGTGATGCCTTTTGTATAATGTCTTTCTTTTCACTTCCACACATTTCTTATGTTCTTTTATCTCAATAGCTTATGTCCTTGTGGCTTCTTGATCCTTCTGCCTGAAGGTCAGGCCCTCCATGTCTTTTTGAAGACACCAAGCCACTGTCGTCTAGAATTCCCCTCCCTCTCTTCCTCCCTGCATCCCTTCCTTCCTCCGTCTCTCCCTCACTTCTTCCTTCTTTTCCTCACTTCCTTCTCTTCCTTACTTCCTTTCAGAGCACATGGCTGGAGACTTTCCGGACAGCCCTCGAACACGCTTCTAAGTTTCAAGAAACATTGACTTTTTCATGGGCTTCAGGATATTTTATGCATCACCTCATGTTTTCCATTTGTTTGCTTGTTTTCACATATTTTAATAGGAGAGGAACATCTGATGCCCATCAGAGTCCCAGACGAGAGACTTTTGTGTAATTGAAGTTGAAAACCATGATTGAGTTTTCAGCCATCTATGCTAAACAAGGCCAGACCCCAGCTTTTCTTCAGGGATTATAAGATAGTGTGTATATTTATGTCTCTTAATGCCCATCGATGTGTCCTCATCTACTGGGGCCATTAGTCACATCTTGTTGCTTGCCAAGGTTGGTGACAAAGAGTCATAAGGTAAAGTGCAAGAGGCACTGTTTATTCGGAAAAGAACTATAAAAGTAGAAGGTGGTGTAACTACCTTAAGAAGCTGACAGGGAATAACAAAGTCCAGAAAAGCTTCAAAGGCAAAGCTGGCCTTGAGTCCGGCTCTGGATGCACAGGAGGGTAGTGCGTGTTGGAGAAGGTGGGCAGGTGGAGGGCCCACACTGAGGACTGGTCGGTGGCCTAGCAGTTAGGTGTCTACTCATAGCCAAGAGGGGAGGATTTTGCTAAAATCTGGGGGCACGGAGGCAGTCTAACACTGCGTTGGAATTTAGGGTCCAAAGGGAAAAACAAAAAGAAATAAGCATTGTTTGGCTTTATGCTAGCGCTATAAGAAGGTTTTTTGGTGAAGTGGGGAAAATACGGTTCTGTCGTACTAGTGACAACAGAGGTGGCATTAATTATCAAGCCTCACCTAAGGTGCCCAGAAGTCAGGCGAAGAGAAGGCCCATGCCACGTGCTAGGAACCAACATGGCCTTAATGATCGTGACATGCCAAGGGCTTCCCTAAAACAAGCAGATTCCGGGAGGCTTGGCAGCAGGTTGTAATCCCACGATAGCAAGAGGGGAAAAGAGCAAACGAGAGAACCATCATTACAGTTCATCAACTGGATCCTCTTCGAACGCCGGCCTTTCCTTTGGCTCAGGGAAGCAGATCATGACTGTGAGATGGATACTTTGTATGTATAAGGATATAAATTGACACTGTGTGTAGTATATTATATATGTAATACGTATGCTCATACAACATATGCGTATATATCATATTCGAGGGCTGCCCGGAAAGTATCCAGCCATGTAATCATTCTCGTTATAGTGACAGTGGATAGATATTTTTTCAGACGGCCCTCATATATGATATATTACACATGTGTAATGCGTATATAATCTACACAATACGTGCACGTACATGGAATGTGTGTGGGGTGTTACATATATTATACACACAGTGCATGCATTCTGGGCATGTGCTGGACAAAGTGTGGGTGTGCTGGGAAGCACAACGGCCATCATGTGTCACAGCAATATCACCAATGGGGTTCATGTACATAAAGGCGTCCAAATTGCTTTTCCGACCATGTTCTTTTTCCTGTTAGCTGCCCCCCTGAGTTACTGCCCAGCGTCAGTCCAGACTCTGGATGAGGGCCAACCGTCCCAGCTCACCTTATACGGGGGACTGCTCTCTACCTAGGAATGTCAACCCAGTGCTGGCTCACAGGTCACACTTACAGGGGCGGATGTCAGCCTCAGTCTAGCTGTGTGTGGGGGTGAGTGGGGGGGTGGGTGAGGCCAAGGCTCAGTCAGCAGAGGCAAGCACTCAGTGTGGGCTCTACGGTGCCCACGTATCACCCCGGGGTCCCCACAAAATGCGGCTCTGACTCAGGACAAAGTCAAAGTCATGCCCTACTGAGCATTTTCCTAACCTGTGACAGTTACTGAACAGCACGGGATCATAGTTAATGTTCCCGATAATAGAGTCTTCTTTTGAAAATCAGGTCATTATCTCCTAGATTACACAGCGAACAAACAGGGAATGTGTGAAATATGGGGTGAAAATATTTCCATCAAGAATTGTTAAGTTAAAAACAAGACGTGGGGGTTGCAAGTAGTGAACATCTGTTAGAGAAAAATGAAAGTATTTCTGCAGACTTCCCAAGGAATTAGGTAAATAAAGCTCTATCTAAAGTTGTGAAGCCGTTTCCTAAGCTCTTGTGGTGCCGTGGGCTCTGCTGGGGTGAGATAAAATTCCACAAAACCCCCAAGGCTCCCCCTTCCCTCCATTATGTGTGTCAGCCGTCGCTCAACATGCTCTCAGTCTGCAAGGCGTCCCATCCATTCTGGGCCTCTTCCACATGGGCGTCCTCTGAGGATCAGCCAAAGGCCGGGGAGCTTGGCTGTCCGGGGAAATCCTCTGGATGTTTTAGAAAGTACGGTCACCCTGCTCTCACCCCCAGAGATTTTAATCTAATTAATCTGGGTGCAGACGGGCCATCAGGATTCATCAGAGCATGCCAGAGGACATGCAGCTAAGACGCACACTGACGGGGGAAATGTTTGGGGCTGTGAGGCTGTGTGTGTTTAACGCTGTGTGGAAATACCTGGTTGTGTTATAAAGCAGTTATAACTGCATACCTCCCATGAGCTGTCCTTGGTCATTGCTATGCAGGGTGCTTGGTATGTCGTCGACTTGGTGGGTGTGTGATGGTTCCCCAGTGTGATTTTAACTTGCATTGTCTTGTTCACTAATGGCATTGAGCATGCTTTCATATGTTCACTGGCCTTTCTTGTGTTCTTTTCTGTGAAACACACACTCAGGTCTTCTGGTCATATTTTTTTAGGTTGTTTGACTTTTCCTTATTGATTGATAGGCACTCTTTTACTCTGGACATTAATCTTTTGTCAGTTAAATGTGCTACAAATACCTTTTCCAGGGTTATACTTATATTTTCAGTATTTTTTGGTGTCTTGATGAGTGGATCTTTAGTTTTAATCTAGTTGAATTTATGGATAGCTTTTAAAAACTGTGTGACTGATTATTTTCTGTTTAAAAAGTTTCTTTTCTACTCTGACACCATAATGATATTTCTTACTTATTTATTTATTTTTAACTTAAAGTTTGACCTGTTATATTTAAATCCTTAATTTATTTCTGTGTATAATTGATTTTGGGGTATGAAGGGCTGGATTTATTTTTCATTTTTTCCCCATGGGGGCCAACAAATATCCCAGAATCAGTGTTAATGTATTAATTCTTCCCTCCCTGACCACAAGAGACACTTTCTGGAGTCAGATGATAGGCAATTATATGTTGGTCTCATGGCACAGATGATTTAAACCTGTGCCTCAGAAAAGGTATAAATGCTACCAGCTCTCACCCCTATTTCTAGTCCTCAAAACAATTTTGTGAAAAAGGTACCTTTTCCATGTCCTTTGTATAGCTGGGAAAACAGGCTCAGAGAGGTTAAGTCACTTGTCTGAAGTCACACAGCCAGGGTTCAAATGTAGGCTGGCACCTGAGTCTATGCTTTTAATCACTGAACTGTACTGTCTATAAATGACCACAAATTCTGAACCTTTATCCTTTCTCACTATTGATCAATAATCACTAATGCATCTACTATGTTGATAAACTGCACAAAAATGTAACTTCACTGATAAGGAAACATAAGATAGTTAGATGATTCCTAAATGATGCCCTTTTAAAACAACCTTCATTTTTAAGTATTCAAAAATGAAGAAAAAAAGAAATCCACAGAGGTCTTCAATTCTTAGCATCTCCTAATGGGGGTCCAGAGCTACTCTGCATTTTGGTCAGCCAAGTTTACCTTCAGAGGTAGCACTACAGCTCCTGGTTGTTTTCAAACCCATAAAACGATCATTTCTCTAGTAAAAAAAAAAAAAAATCAATAAAAATAAATGAAAAAATAGAGAAGAAGAAGAAGAAAGAGAAAAAGAAAGAAAGGAAGAAAGAAAGGAAGAAAGAAAGAAAGAAAGAAAGAAAGAAAGAAAGAAAGAAAGAAAGAAAAAGAAAAAGAAAAAAGAAAAGGAAACAACTTAGAAGAGACCTGGTTTCTCTGAGCACTGACTGGATCCCAGAGGCTGGGACTAGAGACCACAGGGAGGTAGCACTTGGATTAGAAGGTGTCCATTGGGTTTAGATTAGGTCCCTGCTGCCCAAGGGGTTAGTAGGAAGCCCTGAAGTCAGACCGTGAGGAACATCTGTTTCTTTCTTTTCTGCAAGCTGGCAGGCAGTAAACGAATCTGAGACAAGAGGGCTTTGTTTGTGTGATAATTGGGTTTTCCTGCAAACAAGCTAGCATGCAATGTGAGCTGTTGGCAATTCTAATGACCTTTTGGTTGGATACAAAAAAGACTACCAAATAATTCTAAAATAACTGACCTCTTCAGCAACCTTCTTCTGAGAGCTATTTCCAGAAGAAAATGAGAGGAATGATACCTGTGAGGCCATCTTATTCCCCCAAGAAGTCACCTGCCCTGGTTGCCCCTTGTAAAGGTGCAACGCTGTCTTCCCAACTTCAAGCCCCTGTCCCCAGCGTTCACTTGAGATCTACAGGAGAGCTGGTACGCAGATGTGGGAACTCCAGCTCGTTTCACACTGCTTTTCTGTTACTGCCTTCAGTCACTGCCAGGGCTGGTGGGGTGGGCAAATGTCGAATCTTTAATGTCTCACTCCCACCCTCAGAAGATGAGAAACAATTAAGCACAAACAAACCCATCCAGATGTCGAGCATGAAAGCAAAATGTGACATGCCAAAGCTTTCTGGGAATCAGCAGCCCTGAAGACGGGATGAAACTAACAAGCCTTCGCCTTACAAACAAAAAGTATTTTACATTGTAATTCCTAAAGACTGGAAAAAGATGCATTCTTCTTTTTGCTTATTTTTCCATGAGGCTGGAGATTAATTTCTTTCTTTATGCAGAGAGAGAAGGATGGAAAGAAGCAACAGGCTGGGCTGGGGTATTAGCAATAGGGTGTGGTGGAGATTGGAGAGAGGATTCCTGTTCATCACTAATGAGGGGGAAGTAGGTGACCATGTGTCTGGTTCTGGCCTTACTCAGGTAAATGAACCTAATCATTTTTGATTAAGAAAATTAATTAGTTAGAGGCTTGACTAAATATGATTTGATTTTTATATTTTTCAGATTATTTTACTTTGTAAACTCACACATTTCTTGTGAAATATATCATGTGCTTTGGTTCAGGAGAATGTGGACAATGTCTACCTCGCTCCTTTCCATCTAGGAGCCCAAGGGTGGGCTTGTCCAGGACAAGAGGGCAGTCAAAGTCAGGGCCAGCACAATACTGCCTAGATCGTCTTGCTTCCCCACTGGGGCTCGGTGAAGAGTGTGATAGATGAGACAATTCATAAGGAGACAAACCTATAGGAGCAGCCCAAGGGGCTCGCCAAGGCACATGAGACTCCAGGACCACCTGGGGACTCAGGAGAAACATGGAGTTAGTGGGGAAAGGAGAGGGCTCATGATTTCAGATCCCCTTCACAGAAGCCATGCTTCTGTCCATAAAATGATAGTCATGCATCTCATGTGTTGACTTTGGCATTCCATCTCTTCAATGAAAATAGACAAAACCATTTCCTATGGGAAAATGGAAGCCCAGAGAAGTTACAGATTGTTCCAGAAAGTATAACTTATTGGTTATACAAAGCTAAGACAAAAAGCCAAGTCTCAGGACTCCTGGCAGGTGGTGACCCACAGCACAACACAGCTCAGTACTTACACGCCATGTCACCTGAAGGTCAGTTCGCTTTTGAAGCTTAGCATTTATACCGAGGCTTATTTTTGGTGGCTAGAAGCAGGATAGGACAAAAGAACATGAAAGAACATAGAGTTCAAAAGTACGGTTATTAGAATGTTGAAGGAACTGAGTGAGAAGCTTCAGAGATAACAGGCATAGAAAAGGACATAGAAAGCATAAAAAAGAACCAGTCAGAAGTGAGGAATATAATAACCAAAACAAAGAATGCACCAGGAGACTAGATGAAGGAGACGATCAAATCAACAATTTGAAAGACAAGGTAGCAGAAAACACCCAGTCAGAACAGCAAAAAGAGAAAAAAAATTCCCCCTCCCCCCCAAAGAGAATAGTTTAAGGGACCTCTGGGACAACACTGAGCATAACAACACACACATCATAGGGGTACCAGAAAGGGAGGAGAGAGCGCAAAAGATTGAAAACCTATTAAAAGAAATGACTGAAAACTTGCGTAACCTGGAAAAATAAATAGATATACAAGTTAAGGAAGGGCAGAAAGTCCCGAACAAGATAAACCCAAACAGAACCACACCAGGACACATCATAATTAAAATGGCAAAGGTTAAAAACAAAGAGAGACTCCTAAAAGTAGGAAGAGCAAGGCAGCTAGTAACTTATATGGGAGCTCCCATAAGACTGTCAGCTGATTTCTCAACAGAAACTATGCAGGCCAGAGGGGATTGGCACAATATATTTCAAGTGATGCAAGATAAGGACCTACAATCAAGGGTATTCTATCCAGCAAGGAAGGCTATGATTTAAAATCAAAAGACAGATAAAGAGCTTCCCAGACAAGAAAAAGCTAAAGGAGTTTATTACCACCAAACCAGTATTACAAGGAATCTTAGAGGGACTTCTTTATAATGTAAAAACAAAAAAACAAACAAACAAAAAAAATCATAAATATAAACAATAAAATAGCAAGAGCTACATCTATGAGCAATTATTTTCAATGTAAATGAATTAAATGCTCCAATCAAAAGACATAGGAAGGCTGAATGGATAAGAAAAGAAAGCCTTTACATATGCTGCCTATAAGAGACTCACTTCAGGTTGAAAGATACACACAGACAAAAAGTCACAGGGATTAAAAAAGATATTTCAAAAAAAATGGGGAGGGGGAGCTGTGTTAGCAATACTTTTACCACACAAAATAGACTTTAAAACAAAGGCTATACCAAGAGACAAAGAAGAATCCAGTAATCGCATTTCTGGGTATTTATCCAAAGACACCCAAAACACTATTTTGAGGGGATATGTGCCTTCGTATGTATATTGCCCCATTGTTCACAATGCCCAAGATGTGGAGGCGGCCTGGCTGTCTGTCAATGGATGAATGGATAAAGAGGAGGTGGTCCATATATACATGGAATATTGCTCAGCCATGGAAGGGAATAAGTTCTTGCCATCTGCTGCGGCACGATGGATCATGCTGAGTGGAGTGTCAAACAGAGAAAGACAGGTGCAATGTGATTTTGCTTATACGTGAAATCTAAAGAACGAAATAAAACAGAAGCAAACTCATAGATACAGAAAACATTTGGATGGTTGCCAAACGGGAAGGGGGCTGCAGGTGTGGGTGAAAAAAACAAAGAAAGAGAATAAGAAGTACAGAGAGGTTGTTACATGTTAGTCACGGGGATGTGGACATAGTCAATAATACTCTAATAACTAGGTATGGTGTCAGATGGGTACTGGGGTTTTGGGGTGATAGATGGGAAGGGGTTGGGGGGCAGGGTGAAAAAGGTGAAGGCATTAAGAAGTACAGATTGGTAGTTACAAGATAGTCATGGGGATCCCTTCTTAAATGGTATTATTTAAATGTCTAAGCACTATACTATACATCTAAAATTAAAATAAAATAATATTGAATGTCAACTGTATTTGGAAAAATTAAAATGGGAAGAAAAGATGAAGGGGAAAAAGGTTCAAATTTGCAAGTATGAAGCAAATAAGTCTTGGGGATGTAATGTACAGCACGGGGCGTATAGTCAGTAATATTGTAATAACGTGGTACGATATTTTCCTCATCACAATTCTCTCCCTCAAACGAGAGACTGGAGCCAGACTGGTCCCTTGCCTGGAGCTGTGACTGGGGTGTCTGGCAGGGCAGACAGGACAGCTTGTTACGTTTTTCCAAGTGAGGTCTTGGGGTCAACAAGCAGCTATGGAATGAAATGAGAAGTGGAAGCAGAGTGCACACATTTCAGGGTCACAGGAGGGCACTGCTCTGTGGAGCAATTCGAATTTCTTCACTAGGTGCAAGGAATGCACATTGTTAGAAAAAGATGGGACAGAAAAGAGCTTCCAAGGAAATTCACGGTTGGGTCCACTTGGTCTCCCTGTAGCTTGAAATTCTGAGGCCAGAGAGATGAAATTTCAGAAATGACCCTCTGCTGATTACTTACTGCACATGGGAGACCCTATTCTAGGGAGCACACGGCCGTTTGAGTTCTGCTTTGGCTCAGCTCCTCAGCTGCCAAACACTGGCAGACTTTCAGCCGTATCGTGTGCAGTTGCAAGCTGTCATTTGGGTCATACAGGGAGGGATCCTAGCTTGAGAGTATGTTCCCCAACAGGGCCTTTCTGGGCAAATGGAATTGTGGTGAATACTGAGGCTGGTCGCTGCCTTAGACCACAGGACTTGGCCAAGAGCAAGGCAGCCAGTGGGGAGGCCCCGCGGAGCTGAAGAAGGAGCTCCTTGCCTGGTGCCGCAGAGCTGCTCCTGTGTAATGGGGAGAAGTGAAGGGCAGGTGAGGTGAAAAGGAACCCTGAGGATCTGGGCCGGTGTCCTCTACACAAAGCCATTGCCCTGAATTGCCCTCAGGCCAGCCTGAGCCCCTCCACGGCCACCATTGCCCCGGTAGGCTGCTGCGTCCGTTGTCTCTGGCTGCTGTGAACACGGTGGCTTACTGCAGCAGAACTTGACCTCTCAGCGTTCTGCAGGCCAGGGAACAACCCTTCCTGCCTCCTCCAGCCACTGCAGGGCGGAGCTCCCGGCTTCCTGGACTATGTCACTCAATCTCTGCCTTCCTGGTCTCAGGCCCTCCTTCTCTTCATGTGTCGTCTCTCCTGTCTCTTATAAAGACACTTGTCATTGGATTTAGGGCCCACCTGAGTAATCCAGCATGATCCAACCTCTTTAATTCAATGACTTCTGTAAAGACACTTCTTTTGAAATAAGGTAACATTCACAGGTTCTGGGTGTTGTGAGGAAATGGACAAACCTTTTTGAGGGCCACCATTCAATCCATTAGAGATGCCCAGAGAGTCAGGGAACTGTGAAGACCTATGTCTTTGTTGTTCAAAAATACCTTATTTTGGGGCTCTGTATCACATTCGAGTATACTGCCTGGGTTTGAATGTGTGGATGGCCCATGTGAGTCCAACTCCAAGATGTCTCTTAGACAAAGCTACTCTCATGGGTGAGCTGGGGGTGCCTCCTCTCTTGGGCCTCCCGGTCTAATTGTCCATATTCCTCTCCTGTGTGTACCCTCCACCCTGCAGTGGATAAACTATAGACTCTGCAACTACTAAGGACCCAGGGAGCTCAGAGACCATTGAATTCACATGGATTGCAAGTGTTTAGAATAACTGTAGTCGACTCTGCCCTAGACACATGACAGACAGTCTTCATCTGTGGTATTGTGACGTCAGTCTAGCGGGGGTCTCTGATTTGCAGGCCAGACCTCAGAACAGCCACTGCCATGGGTTAGAGTTAGTACAGAAAGTGAAGTTTCTGCTGTCTCAGACCCCAAAGAAGTTTCATCTTCTGCATGAAGATATGGAGGCCCAGGGAGGATGAGACCTAGTGTTATTGCGACACTTCATTTCCCATCTCAGAAAGAATCAGATCAACAACCTCTCCATTTCCTAATCACGTTGTTTTGTTTTTCACCTTCAAAACATCTAGGTGTTGACTTTTTTTTTTAAGAGCTCCCAACCCTACACAGACATATGGAGCCTGTCACCCTGCCAATGTGACGTATTATAGACTGCAGTGTCACTCTGCTCCTCAGCGTTCGGGCCCCATCTGCCAGCCCATATAAAAAAAAAAAAATTATATGAAATGCAATGTTAGAGAAATCAGCACGGCCCAAATTGAACATCGTTTGTTGGGAAACAAAGCATATGTTGGAAATCTTGCTTCCGCTTCCTGGCTGGGGGCCACTTGCATTCTGGGGGAGAAAGGGAGCCCCCTCTGCAGGCCTCCCCATGGCCCTGCCCCCGTTTCCTGTGAGTGGTGCCCATCCTGGGGCTGAGGGGCTGAGATGCTGACTTCCTGAGAAATTCGAACTTGCCTTGTTTAGACCCATTGTTAGAAAATAGCCCCTAAATCATCACAATCAACTCAGCTTCTCCAATGTTCTTTGGGCTACGATAGTACAATTTTGGGGAAAAAGCTTCAGCTTGGACAAAGGGCAAGAGGGCAGGAGTGAACATTTCAAGCTTTGGGGAAAAATGAAGGAATCAGGCTAGAATAAATTTTTAGCTCGGTCTGTTTGCTCTTAAGGGACTTGTCTATTGGAAACAATAGGGTGAAAGAACATTGATGGGGAGAGAGGTAGGCAGAAGGGGCTGAGATTTTCAATTTCCAAGGGACCATACACAGTGGCCCTTGTAAGTCACAGGACACCTTCTGAGGTAGCTACTTTACAGAGCAGGACACGGTGGGTGGGGAGGTGGGGGTGAGGGTGGAGGTGGGGGTGAGAGGGTGGAGTTTGTTGCTTGCCCAAGGTCACCTAGTACAAATGGCAAGCAAAGTAACTGATTCCAGTGTTGCCTTCTAATTAAGTATACCCAGAAGGGTCTATAATCAAGGCTGGGTCTCCTTTTCTTCTTGAGTATGACCTTTCTCTAGGGGAAAAGTCCACAAGAAGCTAAGATAGGACTCATCCCTGAAGAGCAGAGGACAGGAAGACATCAATCAAGGCTGAGGGCTGAGATGGAACCCAAGACAGGACAGACCATATTCCCTTCACCCCCAAACTGGAGGTCACTGAATTCCTCAAGTTTGAATCCTTTTGGCTAATCTGAATGTTGTAAGCTTTACTAACATGGTCAGTGTTGCTTTGATGGTATTTGAAGTGACTGTTAGAGCGACTATCCTAGGTGCTTGGCAATATCTAAGATGACCTGTCTAATGTATCCCTCACCATTGCTCGGGTGCACGGGGGTAGGCATTGTCACTTCCATTCTACAGATTGAAGCACAGGTGGAGCTTTCCCTAATTTGCCCCCACTCCCAACCCTAGGGCACCGTGGGAACCTAGCTCCAAGCTGTTAGTCTCTACTACTGTGTTTTAAGTGACATCTTCTTTGAGACTCTTCTGAAGGCAGAAGAGTGGCTTCCCTTTCATTACTTTGTCAGTTTCCCTTTCATTCATTAGTTTCCCTTTCATTAGGGGAGATCACAGAGGGCACCAATAGCTCCCCTTTCTTACCCCCTGCTGCCTTTGTCTCCTTAGTAGCCAGAGGCCTGACTCATTTCATTTGGGTTGAATGGAAATCTGATCCCTGACACTGTTAGCCAAGAAAGAGCATCAAGGATGAATCCTCCAGGGAAAGTGTTTCTAGCAGAGATTCCAGTTTGGCCAAAGACCTCTGAGACCCAGGTAGTCCTCTCATCACAGACTGATGGGAGCTATGGTTCTGAGGGGAGGGATCTCAGAGCCTCCAGAAGAGGTAGGGGAAGAAGTGCGGTTCACGAACCAGCAGCGTCAGTGATGTTGAGATCTGCACTTGCACATGACTCCCAGATGATGATGATGATGATGATGATGATGACGACGACGACGACGACGTGTGTGTGTGTGTGTGTGTGTGTGTGTGTGTGTGTGTGTGATATTTAACACTAGCACGAGAGAAGCGCTAGTCTACTCCATACCCTGACTTTGTGTGAACTCAGGCAACGGGCTGAGTTCAGAGCCAGCACTGAAGGTGAACTCAAACCTGCTCTTCCAGGTGATCAGATGAGAGGGAACTCTAGTCAGGAGTAGCAGAAATCCAGAGCTGGGCTTAGAAGACCTGACATTTTGCTGGGAACCACAGTCGACTGATTAAAAGCTGAAAAATGGGCCAACCTCAACGTTTGGTGGCTGAGTTAGCAAAAACCTACCAGGTCAAATGCAGGTCCAAGTGCTTTAGCTTTAGATAAGCAGTATCTAGTTTCTCCTCGATGAGGACAAATGCAGGATAGCCAACATTTCACTAGCGGCGGGGAAGTTGGCCCGATCTCTCTTCCTCTGGGAACCAGTACATTCATTTCTCTCACAGCTCAGTCTCTGGATTAACTATTTCCCCTGGAACTGAGATTGGAGGCGTCTTCCTGGGCAAAAGCGATATTGCTTCCCTCTGATGTGTGTTCTAAGTGCAGGTGAGCCTGAAGCTCAGTGCGGCCCTGCTCTGCCGAAATGTGCCCAACTGACCTGTCCGTCTCTCGACAAGGTCATCTTGCAGCTAACGCGGAGCACGAGAATCACAGGACAAAGCAGCCCCCCAACCTGGTATTTTCTCAGGTCATCGTGTGGAGTTTTGGGGAAGTCTCTCCAACTTCACCCGCGTAAGATTGTTCCTGCGATTACGTAGGGTGCCCGCTGAAGGTTAATGAGAGGAGGCAGCTGTTTGATCTCCTGGAGGGAAACAGAAGCCTATAAATATATCAGACACAGGACTGGGTTCAGATGAGACTTCAAAGAAAGGATGAGTCACGAACGCCACCACTTGTCCGCTCTGACCTTGCTGCTGCCGGGCTGGTCCTACCGATCTGGGCAGCCACCAGGGTCACTCTGAGGAGTGACGCGCCAAGACCTCTGTCTGTGACACAGCCCCGCCCGTCGCTCTCCGGCTGCACACCTTGTGAGGCAGCCCTGCTGCCTTCAGAGTCGCATCCCAAAGCCTGTTTTTGTGTTTTGATCTCTCCTCACTTCAGGCTCAGTGTGTATTATATCACTTCCTGCCTCCCTTGGCGGTAAGGTCGCTTTCTGTTCTCCAATATGCCAGGCACTCACTCGCTCTCTCCCCGCAGGGAACTGTTCTTTGTACTCAGGATCCTCTTCTCTCATCTTCCCAGCATCGGCACCTGGCCGGTCCTCGTGAGTCTCAGCTGCTTCCTTGGAGAAGCCTTCCAGAACCTTCTAAGCCTGGCCCCGAGGGTCTCCCATGGTCCTGCTGTATCATGTGGTTAAACCCTTTCTTGTCACTCTCTCTTATATTGATCTTTTCCTCCCCTTAGACCAGCAGTGCTCAGCCTTGGCGGTACATTTGGAATCACCTGGGTACATTTTAAAATGGCAGGTACCCCGATCATACCCTGATGAAATCACAAGTTCTGGGGGTGGGGTTCAGGCATCAGGACTTTTCAAAGCTCTCCTGGTGACTTCAGGGTATGCGTCAGCTTGAGGGCCACTGTACTAAGCTGTAAACCCCCTGAGAGTGGGGACAGTCACAACAAGGACCATCATGCTCGGTACATAATTGGCACATGAGAAGAGCTTGTGGAATGAGGTATTGGGGCCTCAGCTTTGTGGGTCTTGACCTTTGGTTCCCAGGTTAGAACGGGAGGGTCAGGATCTTCGGTGCCTGAGGCCCTGAGATCTACCTTCAGCAGAAACCAATTCACTATATTGTCAGGAAGTGCAACCAGGTTAACCAGGTACATACGTTGACCATGCCTCCCAGCGCTTGGCTTCATCCTTTTCCAAGTAAGAAGCCAACTTAGAAAGCCTAAGTGAGATGAGATGAGGACAGGCAAGGACCTGAAGGTCTTACAGGGTCTTTCTGTTTGGCTGGACGCAGAATTAACGTCTGTGTCCCTCTATAAAGCACCGTGCACTGCACGTTCTTGGCATTTGAGGTCCTTTATGTGACAGGGCTTTGAAAACCATAAAGCAGCACCTTTGTTATGATTACTGCATTTCACTTATGTCCAGGACAAATGTTCAGAGGGTCTTACATTTGCACAAGATGATAGGAAGGTAAGGGGAAAGGGCCGTTGCTGGTTCTGCAGGGACAGTGTGCAGGGTATCCTGAGGGCTCATTGGCAGGCAGGGTGGGGAGCCCTGGAACTCAGAGCAGTGTTGTTCTTCCCCCAACCATGAACCCTGTGAGCAAGGAGACCCCGTACTCATGAGCATGTCTTCAAGACCTGACACGGTTCCAGCGCCTGTCATTCTGTCTGTTATCATGATAAATAAATGATGGGCCTTCTCTTAGTTAGGATTCTTTGCCTTCCAGGTATTTGAAAACCAACTTAGATTCATCTAAACATAAAAGGATTTATTGGAGGGACCAGGGAATTCAGAAAGTCAAAACCAACATCAGAAATCACAACCTCAGAGCAGGACTTCCGGAAGGCTGTGCCCAGCATTCTCCTCAAGATTCTGACCCCGGAACCTTGGGGCCCCTCAGTGTCACTCAGCGCCACTTGTTTCTGCTTCTCTTGTTTGTGTTGGGGTCCTTCTCTCCTTCCGCAGTGGGCCCAGCGGCAGTCCATGGCGGGGGGCATTGTCCCAGTGTTACCCCCAGAGACGAAAGTTGCAGCATTCCATGGGAAGGATGGGGAGGTGGCGGTGCCTGGAGCAGTCACTGAGGGCCAGTATGGGAGCGCTCCTGAAAGAAGACGGGGGCCAGCAGTGTCATGAGACAGATGGGACAGCCTTTGCAAGACATCTAGGCAGAGAAGGGGGCTGGGTGTGGGGGCCAGGGTGCCCGGAGATGCCATTTCATGCATCGAAAGACGCAAGACGACCAATCCAAGAGGTGTGCTCTGACCCTGTCACAAAGATGAGCCGCTAGATACCCACAGAGATGAGGGGATGTTGTGGGCTGATGAGCAGATGTGGTGGCAGGAAAAAAAGACCAGGTTTGAAGGGAGTAGCACACATTCAGGGGAACACTTTCTTGCTCATCTCTTCTTTTTCCCTTTTGTGACTGTGACTTGAAAGGTGAGATAAGCCAGCTCCGAAGGCCTCCAATTCCAGCTGCTTCTCCCATCGTGAGAAGAAGCGGGGGTGTTTGAAGGGACAGATTCATGTGAGTCATCATTCTTCTCATAGAGAAAAGCTAATGCCTTCTTTAAACCTTCAAAATGCACTTTAAATCCAAATCAAAATAGAAAAAAGGGATTTCAGAGCTATCCAAGGCATGTGGACAAAAATCAGGCAGAGATAAGGAAGGAGGGCCGAATAGAGAAAACCTAGGAAAGCAGCATTGTGTGTACGAATGAATGAATACTGTGCTAAGTGCTTTATATGTACATAGCATGTAAATGGCATATATATTTACATATAAAATACACACACACCCTCCCCCTACCCCACACACACAGAATTTCTTTAAATTTAGGATTTCCCAATTAGCCTTGTAATACTGGTCATAGTCGCTACTATTTTTGTCATCACTTGACTGATCAGGACAGGTCACTAGTTCAGGTTACCTGGTTAAGTGAGTGCTGTTTTTACTCAGCCCCTCAGGCACACTTGGATTGCACAAGTTTCCTCAGCTGTCTTGTCCTTCTTATCCGTTCTGGTCGTTTGGCTCAGGGCCGAGGGTGGGCCCTGCTCTGGCCCCTGTCACGGTGATCAGCCCCCAGCCCCCCAGTGTCAGGGCAATGAGAACACAAGTCCTCCCCCACCAAGGCCCGTGGGGAGGCAGCTCCGTGTCCACACAGCATGTGCGTACCTCCTGTGCACGAGAGGCTGAGTTTTCTGTAGATCTGCTTTGCAAAGCTCTTCGGTTCTCCCCCGGGGCCTCGCATGTTCACGAGTATATGCAGGACAGACTCTGCGATGAGCCCCGTATTGTGAATTTTCATCAAATTTCCTCATCTTTGGAGAGTTGTTTAGATTACTAGCCGAAAAACTGCTTGTTTTTTAAACTGAAGCCAAGCCAGCATATTATCCTCCCCAAAGTGTCTTTTATGGAAAACAAAACACACACACTCACTACTGAGAAAAGAACGCCACACTGCAGACAGACCATCGGCCTCTATTGTGCGTTACAAGAGTGCACTGTTGTACCAAGCAGCTACATGCTGGTCTCCTAGGAGACCACCAAGAAGAGAAAACCAGCTCAAAAGTCACGGAAGCTTGATGGGTAGTGGAGTAGCAAAGGCTGACTGTACCTCTTCAGGTGAGGAACATTCCAGAGAAACAGCATGATTCAGATCCAGGGGCTGTCATTTTCACTTTACACTGACTGACTGAGGAGACCTTGCAAGGCCCTGAATTCTTTGTGACATACTTGTCTCATCTGAACGTTAAAAACAAACAAACAAACAAACAAACAAACAAACAAACAGATATGCATTGATTATTAAAATCCTTAAGGGCAAAGACTTTGGATTTTCTAAGGGATTGAATTTGGATGGTCAACAATGAATCCTGAGGATTTGACAGACATCAGACTATCTAACATTTGGCCTTTGTGATCCTCAAGGGTAAGATAAATACCTCTCTCAGATGAGGTCATGCGTTTGAAACAAATAACATGTCATCGAAAGAGTAAACACACGGGCGCCCGGTAAACATTTTCTATGTAACTGTTAATATTATAAGACAACATGATGTCAAGATTTTTTAAAAGTACATGATGTGGAAACAGGCAACCCTGAGTTGGATTGCTAGTCTGCCCACTGTTGACCTTGATACATGAAACAGCCTTGCTGTTGGAATACTTTTTGAAATGCGTAAAATAGTTCTATTGGGAGGAGTAATTAGGCAAAGTGTTTGGTACGGTATCCGGTGCACACAAAGGACTCTGTAAATGTCCATGTGTCCCCCTCCCTGACCACGTGCTGTCTGTCTCTTGCAGTGTAGCTTGTCACCATCTGCAGTCCCTGCTTCTCTGGACCTGGATCACAGTGGAAATACTGACCCACTGAACTCATAGAGCTGCATTCAAAGTTTAACTCTTCCCAAGAGCAATAGTAAGGTGAGAACACCCAACAAAAACACCTCCTCTCCGTCTTGAAATATCACCGGATTGGAAAACTAAGGGCTCTGTGCAAACATTGTGTGGCTCAGGGCACAAGTGGTTGCAATATTTGTGGGTAATTATTAGCATCTAGCATCTCTGCTTCTTCCGGCTTACTATCTTATTTTTGGTTATTTATTGTTTATTTACTTTTTGCTATCAGTCTGGATGACTTATTTTTTATTTGTAGTAATAACTCGGCCTGGTATCTTTGGAGCTGACTGTGTTGCTTGCTATTACTAAGTACAGATAATATCGCTGGAGGTTTTGGTGCCCTAAATGGCTGGTCAGTTTATGAAGCCAGGACCAAGCCCATGATCAGTGCCTAGTAACTGTTGATGCTCTTTTTCCTCTCTAATTTCATGTGGTTGTCAAGGAAAGACGCGTGTGTGATTTAAGCCAAAGGATGATTGTACAAATACGCGGAGTCTCACTCCAGCCAGCACAACATCTTGTGCACTTGCTTGGTTCTATCCGGAGTCCATGGGTATACACTGCCATCATATATAATGCACTTGCTTTACAAACATTTTCATAGAGTGTTTCCTGTGAGCACCGACTCTTTTCTTTCCTTAGCTTTATTAACCAACCCTTCCCCTAAATTTTACTCACCTAGAATTAAACTCAATTCAATTTACTCTTAGTAGAACAAAACAGTTACTTGTCAGAAGATACCTAATTTTCAGATCTTAAAATTTCTATACGTACTTTGCAGAGCTATCACATTGAAAAGAATTCTTACATTTTAATATAGTTTCAGCATAGATGTTTGATGTACAAATACATTCGTTTTGATATCGGTATTGACTTCAGCATCTATTTCGCACAGGAGTGTCCAAACTTTTGGCTTCCCTGAGCCACATTGAAAGAAGAATTATCTTCGGCCACACATAAAATACACTAACACTAATGATCGCTGATGAGCTAAAAAAAAAAAAAAAAAATCACAAAAAATTCTCACAATGTTTTAAGAAAATTTAGCAATTTTTGTTGGGCCATATTCAAAGCCCTCTTGGGCTACGTGTGGCCCATAGGCCGCAGGTTGGAGAAGCTTGAGTAGGAGGACTCTGTACAAAACAAAAACTATGCACTATTTACTAATAATAAGATAAATGAAACACGGGCTTCTACTTGGGTGAATATAAAATCTTAGAGTTGCCACGGTCAACTAAAAAGTCTCATAATCCATGTCCACTGCATCTGCTAGTACAGACTTGTTTTAAATAGTATTTTTATTGTTGGTTCAGCAAAGCATTTTCCCTCTAGGCTATCTACTTCTGAAAGCACACACTATAGCAGATGTTAAAATGCTTTTTTCATAAAATGATTTTCAAATGAGATAACACCAGTTACAGAAATAAGGTTAAATATGTTGGGCAAGGCAGTCAATAATTAGAATGAAAATCATAAATTAGAAGGATGAATTTTATTGAAAAACTAAAAATGATACCTGAAGCATAAAATATGAAGCTAAAAAGAAAAGGTAGCATTATTTAGTCAGATGGTTGAACAGACATTGGTAGGATTAATCCCTTTGATTTAGCAACCTGAGAATGAACTCATATTTACAAGAAAACCACGACTTAGCCTGTTTGTCTCTTTGTTTGCTATCTGTTGTGATTTTGAAGACGAGAGTAGGAAAAACTGCTTAAATTTCAGACTCTAGTTAGTAACACTGTATTATATAATTGAAATTTGCTAAAAGAGTAGAACTTATGTGTTCTCTCACACACACAAAGATAAATATTTGAGGTGAAGAGTGTTAATTAACGACTTGAGGAGAATCCTTTTACAATGTATGGGTATATTAAATCACCATGACGTACACTTCAAATCACTTAGAATTATGTCAATCATAGCTCAATAAAACTGAACTGGGAAAAGATGTTCAGACATCCATTTGTCCTTTAAGTTAATAATGTAGGGGAAAGCCGGGACGGCTCAGCGGGTTGAGCGCTCGCTTTGAGGCC
>PVKE010018509.1:0-10254 GCA_004027555.1 Craseonycteris thonglongyai | reverse complement strand
GATTTCTCTCTATAAATGTGAAAAGATTAAAAAAAAAAAAAATAATGTAATAACTTTAAACCTCTATTCTTCAATAAATGGCTTTCCATTTTTTATTAGGAATCCCAATCATCTGTTCTGTTTCCGCCCCCCCTAATTCTCTGCCAACGACTTTACATTGGGGAAGGAAGGTTTTAGAAATTACAGCAAGGCTTCCTGCTCGACAGTAAAACAATTAACTCAGAATTTCTGAGAGGTTGCCAAGAACAATCAAGAAAGATGTTTTCTAGCAGAACGCTCGCTGAAGAAGAGCTTTGCTCTTAGTCAATGAGTGGTTTTCATTATTTATTTAGATTTATCTGGCAGTTGTAGTCTGAAGAGCTCATTAGAACAAATTATTCCAATCTCATGTTCATGTACAGACTGACGGTGTTTATCCTATGTTTATTGTCATATTTTGGCAGCTTTTATCCACTAACTCTGTCTTGAATCTACTCATTTCTTTATGTTCATCACCACAAACCTAGTGCTGGCTTTCCCTTCTTCCACTTAGACCAGTGGAATTGCCTTGTATTGGCTTTCTACCTCTTCCATCTGTTCTCTACTCCACAGTTCCCACAATGTCTTTTCAGCAAAGCAGCCAGCTGAAATTCTGATAAAGATGACAGGAATTTGGGAGGTCATTTTGGGGAGTATTGTCACCTTAACAATATAAAGTCTCTGACTTATGAAACATGGCTGTCTTTCCATTTATTGAGGTCTTTTCTAGTCTGTTAGCAACGCTTTGTTGTTTTAACGGTGCAAGTTTTACCATTCTTTTGTTCATTTTAGTCCTAAGTATTTTATTGCTTTTGATGTGATTGTTAAGTGGAGTTATCATCTTCAGTTTGTTTTCAGATTATTCATTGCTGCTGCACAGAAATACAATCGAGTTTTATCGGTGCTGAATTCATTTATTTGTGGATTCCTTAAGATTTTGTGTATAAAAGTTATTCCTTAGGATTTTCTATATAAAAATAATATCATTTGAAACTCGAGAATTTCACTCCTTTCTTTGGAAACTTGATGGCTTTATTTCTTTTTCAAGTCTAATGACTCTGTTCAGAACCTTCAAGACAACATTGAAGAGAGGTGCTGAGAGTGCTCACCCTTGCCTTGTTCCTAATCTTAGGGGGAAAACTGTTCATTTTTACCATTAAGTATGATATTAGCTGTGTGATTTTTGCTGATGCCTTTTATCATATAGAATAAATTGCCTTCCTTTTTCTAGCTTGTTAATTTGTCATAAAAGGATATTGAATAATGTCAAATGCTCTTTCTGTACCTATTGAGATTATCATGTGATTTTTGTCCTTTTTTCTCTCGATTCTTCAGATTATACAATCTCTGTCAATCTGTACCATGTTTGCTAATTTCTGCTTCCAGCTCAAATCTGGGTTGAACAACTTTAGCGCATTTTGATCTCAGTCATTGTTCTTTTTAACTCTGGAATTTCCCTTTGGCTCTTTTTCATATACTTATCTACTTATATTCCCTATTTGGTGGGACATTGTCATCATACCTTCCTTTATTTCCTTAAGCATACTTTCCGAGCTCTGTGATATTTATAACAGCTTCTCTGAAGTCTTCAAAGGCCAATGTTTGTAGCCTGCTCTTTTTTTTCTTTCTTTTTTTTTTTTCTGATTATGGGCAACGCTTGCCTGCTTATTTTCATGTCTCAACACTTGTTTGTTGTTGAAAACTGGACATTTTCTAGAACATATTGCAGCAAATATAAATACCCATCTGTCTCCTCCCCATGCCCTTGGGTATTCTCATTGCTTGCCTGCTTACATCCTTGTTTACGTATTCATTTAGGGACATGGCTGCACGATTTCCACAAAGTCTACTTCCTGTGCAGTGCACATGCTCTGAGGTTGCTCCCGAGAGAGTAGGGCCTCAGGCATGTGCAGTTCCCTTGACCTACTTCCTCAGGGAGGAGTACAGTTTTAGTCAGGTCTCTTTAACTGTCTCTTTCCATGCACTCCCCCTTCAGCTGCAGTCTGGTTATCACACCAGTTGTTAACCTCCACTGATTGCTAGGTGATTTCTCTACTGGTTTTGACAACCTGGGTCATACCTTGCTCCACAGCCCGATCCAGTTAAAGTTGGGCCCCTCTGCAGAAGTAGTCTTTGAGGCCTGATGCACCCCAAGAGGGCTCTTCTTGGCTCTCTTGCTCCCTGGTTTTCTCCATTTCTAGCTGCTCTGCCATTGTTTTCTGGTTGCTGTGAAGGAGACTGCTTGTTAAGTGCGCACACCCTACCGCTGCATTGCTTTCATGAATGCCCTTGGGCTTGAACAAGCCTATGCTCTGTTACAAATAAAGAGATGCCTTTCCTGATTTTGCTGTTTAAAGTCATATCACCTGTCACTCTTTTAATTTACCCTGCTGCATTTTCCTTCACAGCCTTCACATTGACCTGACATTACATCACACACTTACTTGTTGCCTGTCTTCTCCACTACAGGACGCTCCTTGATGGCAGCCTGATACCGTCTGCCCAGCTCCTAGAACAGGGCTTAGCATACAGTAAGCATAATAAATAATGGTTGAATAAGTGATTTAGAGAATAGTGGAGGAATAAATAAGTCAACAAATGCTACTATTGATCAAAAGAAAACAGAAAATTCACAGTGAGAGTTTAGTCTTTGCACACAGATGATTATTCAGAAAACCTTTGAAGTCGATGCTAAAACAAGTGTTGAGAAAATGAAAAGTAGCAGGAGATGACTAAGTCTAATGCCCCAAATGAAAATGAACTCAATAATAATGATGATGTAGCACTAACGACAAAAACCACACAGCTAACACGAAGTTATTGCTGATTGTGGGCTGAGCCCTGTGCTGTTTGCATCCATCATCGAACCTTCACAATGATGCTCTGAGGGAGGCAACGTGTTACAGACGGGCACAGCGATCCCAGAAAGGTTAAGGAGCAAACACAGGGCAGCAACACAACAGGAGATGGCAAAATCGGGTGTGCAGACTGGGCACCTGGAGCTCAGGGGCTATTTTATTAGGTAAACTATGCTACTATGGCCAAACACAAGTGCTCTCAGGACTGGAGGGAATGGTTAAAAGTAAGGGGAATTTTTGCAGATCCTAATAGCTGTGGGTAAAAGTGAGGTCACATTAATATTAAACCTCAAATTATTTTGGCTCATTGCCTTATTTTTGGAGCGTGACCTCAGTCCCCTGTGAAGGTCACCTTCTTCAGCCCCATCACAAGAAATCTGAAGGCACCCATGAGGCACCTCGTTTGCCTCAATAATTCCAAGTGCGGTCTAGGCACAGCTGCTTTTCTGCATGTGCGTCAGCTGGGCTGGCCCCTCCTGGGGACATCCTGGTCCCCACCCATGCCTTGTTGCTAGTCAGCAGCCCCCAGCGTCCATGTACTCATTCACAATGGTTAGTGAGTTCCGAGCGGAAATGAGGACCATGCTCCTGATACTCACAGTGTGCTGACTTCATCCACAGCCAAGCACCCCACTCCTGCCTGAGTCTGAGAATGTTCCTTCGAAAAAGAAACCTTTGACCCTAAGACATAGAACTGGGCTCATGGACTCAGTCTTGGGGAGATAGTGGATGTTACATCCCACCAGCCCATGCTAACTAAGCCTTTTTGTATCCATAGAAACCTGCATGTACAGCCTCTTTTCTCCTCTTTAACCCAAGCCAAAGCACCAGCACAAGTCGATCTATGTGGACAGGAGTCCTGTAAGCGCTGCTTACTGGTCATGCGCAGATTCTGCTGAATTCTAGAACTGGTGCGGCTTCAGCTTAAACCGTTAGGCTCCGAAGCCACTGCTCCTGACATTACATTCTATTTTCACATCTAGCTAATAATTCCGGCTCACATGCCATCTGGTTTGTGGGCCACCAGGGAAGCAACTAGAAAAAGCAAAGCAGAAACGTGCTTCTTGTCCTCTCTAGAGTTCTAGTCTTTATAACTCGCTGCCGGAGACCCCTGTCCAGAACAGTTACTGAATCTGTGAATGGTTACTTGGAAAAAAGCCTCAGGCTCGTGGAAGTGGATGGCAGGAGAAGGCAGATGCTTTACATTGCACTGGAGAGAATGCTGTCTTAACTCTAGTATCAAAGCCATTGTCAGCTCTGCTGCTAAAGTGCAGTGAAAACAATGTAAGCTCTGAAGTCAACCACACTTGATTTAGAATCCTGCTTCTTTAAAGCCAAGTGGATTCAGCACATAGAACTGAGTGTCTGTGTGTATGTCAGCCACCGCTATGTACCAGTGACCTACGTCAGCCACCGCTATGTACCAGTGACCAGCGATGAATATGCTAATGTCCTGAAATGATAGAGTATGCGGTCTAGTTGGGACAAATCACTTAAAAGTAGTTAAGAATAGATAAAAGGGATGTACTGGGTCAGGTATAGTACAAAGTTTCCTACTTATTTGAAACCAGATCGAGTTAGTTAGAAGTCCTTAATCCTTAATTGAATTTCTTCACCTATAAAATTGATGATCATGTTAAAGTTTGAAAAAATATAAATATACCTACGTACGTACATACAGAGAGAAAGACAGAGAGTGGGATAGAAAGAGAGCAAATGACAAAGCGCATCCATATACATTTACCATGATTTGCCTATTGCTAATAAGGTTAAACAACCTATCGAATTCTGCGCTGAGTTGAAGGACACAGCACGCGTCTCTATCTCCTCTTCTGTTCCAAATGTCACTGACAGATCATAAAAATGAATTTTAACAGAAATGGTTCTTAACAGTGATAGAAAAACATGCAGTCTGCTATCAGTAGAGCATACTGGTACGTCTTGAGGCCTTGCAATTCTGAAGGAATCAGAGCTAAAAAGAGCACAACCCCAAAACACAGGTTGGGGAAAAATTATCTCAGAAGGGATCCTTTTCTTCCCAAAGAGCTCCAGAGAAATTGAAAAGTCAGAGTCAAATGCAAACAAGGCAGCCTTGAACGGCATAACTCCGTAAGGGTCTTCCTCCAAAACAGCTGGGCCTGGGCCCCTCCACCTGCTCCCTGCTCGTCCACTTACACTGCCCACCAGGGGCAGCCCCGGAGTGACATTAGAAATGGAAAGGGAGCAGTGGGGCGGGAATGTCTGCAGAGAAAGTTCCGAAGCAGCGACTCCCCGAGAAGCATCTGGTTGATGGGAAGAATGGAGAAGCCTACACCATTCCCTTGGCCTTCTGCACACGCCTCCCACGCTCAGCCCCAGCCCCTGCTCTCAGCAAACACACTCGTCCATGGTCAGGGCTTCTCCTCACAGCAGGAGAATAAGGATTCTCCTTTGGGAGTGAAACTAGACTTCTGACCTACTGTGTTTTAAGTCTAAACCCTCAACTCCCAAAATATAATAGAAACAGAGATAACAAGCTTCAAAAATGTCAAGAAAACTAATGGCATGAAACAGAGGTAAAGATACCATGAAAGCACAAGAAATATGCTAAGCAGCAGAGTTAATGGGGGAAATAACAAAAACAGTAACCAAAGAGGATTCACAGCTGTTATAAATCAAGACAGAGTTCTTGAAATTTAAGGCAAAGCAGGAGATGAATTAAATCTCAAAGTTGACAAGAGTAAAGAGTGAACTAATGGTCTGAGAGCAAGACAGAAGTGTCTCCCAGAATTCTGTGCAGAGGGGAGAGTAGGCTGATGTGGCTGTGGAGCGTGGCTCAGACCTTATGCTAAGAACAGTATTACCTGGGGCTTCACTGCCATCAGCAGTTAGTGGTGGCTGTGCGTGTGGAAGCTGTAGGCCAAGGAGGGGCTCAAACTCCAGTTGAGGTGGGTTTTAGGTTTCACTGGGTTGGCTTTGTGTTTCGTAGAAATTCACTTTATTTCACGTTATTTCCTTCTCTATGTTCGTCTTTGATGGCTGCCCAAGAGAAGGGAGGCATGGATGTGTGTCCAATGGGAATGGACCATCAGCCTCCACTATCCTCTGCTCCCAATTCTTTTCTAAGATCAGCCAGGCAGTTTACAACATAAATGTGAGAGGCCTCCTAGGGCGGGTTATTTCGAAGTGTCCTCTGGTGGCTGGCTGTGTCATCTCTTGAATCTGGAATTCAGCATAGCTCTCCTACACCTGGCACCTTGTGAGAACACTGGCAAACTCAAATCCCTTGCCCAGCTGGGGCTGGTGACCCACAGGGAACATCAAATTCAGATGCTGTGTTTTATTAGGGAAACTGTTAATTTTATGATTGCAACTCGGGGCTATTGCAGCGATAAAAATCTCATACAGGAGGCTGCCACAATTTCACACCCCAGTGTGATGCCTCCACAGATGTTATGGGAGAGTTCTGTAAGATCGCTACAGGAGCGCTGGGGTAGAGTGTGTCCCCACCGAGCCACCTGCCAAGAGCAGCCGAGATGCAGACCTGTCTGAACCAGTGTCCCCAAGAGGGGCCTTAACTAAAAATGCTTTTTCTGGCCTGATCAGAATGCTCTATCCCTCGACTTTGTGTGTATGAATAATGGTGATTTCTTGTCTTATGACAAAGTTCTCTTGCATCAAAATGAGGATGGCACAGACACTTTTAAAAGAGATTTACTATTTAGGGGAAGTTCTGGGCAGCCCCAATGGGGTCCACTTTTACTTTGGGACATTTCAAGGAACAGGATGGGAAACTGACCAGGGAACAGCCTATATTCAATGAGGCCACTTTGTTTGCAATGATTCCGTTAAGGTAAGAAATACGGACAGTTGGACAAAGACCCTGACATTTAAAATGAGTGAGCTTATAGCTTACAACTCATTTCAGGACCAAATGCCCCCCGAGGTTACAACTGGCTGCAGGCATGGTTGCTTCTGGCCTTGTGCAGTCACTCAGGCAGACCCCTGAGAGATTTGGGGATCCCTCTGTACTGTGGCTGTGAGAGAACCTTCCTGATGCCCGCTGTGTACCCGCTGAACAGATGAGAGCCTTTAAAAGAGAAACTTAAAAAGTGCGAAGAACAGCATTCAGATGGGATGTTTATCCTGGCATCGTTTTTAAAATAGACGTTCTGCCCAGTTTGTCTGCTCAACGATGGTGCGGAGGAAAAAGAAACTTTAGCCAGAAGAGTTTCAGAAGACCTACTCTACACCCACCCCCACACACAGTTATCCTGCGCAGGACGCAGCAATCGCTGTGCTTTGGTGGAATGTCTGAGGCGGCTTAAGGAGTTTAACGACTGGATCGAGATCCCGATGATTCCGAATTTCTAGCAGTGTGGAGGAGAATAAAACTGCATTTCACTTATACTCTCCAGAACGTCCAGAACTCTGCGTCGAACTATAAGTGTCTTCGTTAATGGCAGAAGAGCCCACGAACTCCAGTCCTAAGGCCAAGTTTGGCCTGCTGCCTGTTGTATAAACAAAGTTTTATTGGAATGGTCATTTGTGAATTGTCTGTGACTTGCTTTTGCCTTGAGCAGTTGTGGCAAAGCTCATATGGCCTGCAATGCCTTAAATAGGTACTTTCTGGCCATTTACAGAAAAAGTTTGCTGACCCCTGCCCAGAGCATGAGTGCTGACCGGCACCGAGATACAGCATCCAGATTTATTACAAAGGTGGACTCTAATAAACAGAAAAGACAGGTGATCTTTTAAGAGTGGAGTTTGGGGTTAGCAGGTTTTCGTAGAGCTGGCCTCAGACCTCAGCAGCTTATTTTGAGCGTCCAGGCGGGGTGACAGAACAGCCCTGCTTGCTGGGTTCTGAGGAGTTTCCTGGGACAGGGGACCTCCATGCTAAAACTAAGAAAGTTCTGGGCAAACCAAGAAAAAGTAGATGTCTAGGGCCACGCCTCTTTAAAGGTTTTGTTAGAAAGAGCGATGTCAGCATGAGTCACTTCTTTGTTCTCGCCCCTTTGATTCACAGCTCACCAAACACCCATCACCCAACAAAAGTGCCCACCAGAGAGGCCCACACCCACCCTGCATCTGAAAGCAGGGTGGCAGGACCTCAGAGGAGGCTGAGGGGCCAAGGGAGTGAGGACCCTGCCTCTGGTAGTTTCTGCCATCAGGGAAAAGGAAACTAGAGGGCACAAAAGTCAGTACTTGTGGGAGAGAATTTGTGGAGGTCAAGCCCACCTGAGGGGAGACCCAGTGAGCCATGCAAGTGGGACACAGATGAGTCTGGAAGCCGAGGAAAGGGAGGAGGTGGCTGAGACAACCCCGCTCCCCAGGGTGGGCACTACAACACACTAGCACATGGTGGCAGGGATGGCGCGGACCTCTGGTGGAAGATGTGGTGACTATGTGTAGCATTGAGAGTCCAAAAACTTGTGTTATAGCACCACCTTCTGGAAAGTCAAAGATAGGTTGTTAACTGCCGGCCTTCTGAACTGTTAGAATCAAAGGAAGCAAATAAGGTGTTTGCTACTTCAAATGCTATAGTCAAAGGTCATTCCATCCTACACCATGAAAAATCCCAGGAATATACCAAAAAGGAAAAGACAAGCCTCCAGCAACTGAGCTGAAAGACACGGAACACTGAGATGTAACTGATAGAAATTCAGAAGAGCTGTGACGAAGAAATTCCTGACATACAAGAAAACTCAGAATGGCAATTCAATGAACTCAAGAATAAAATCCATGGGAAAAAGGAGTACTTTGCCATAGAGATTAAAATTATGAAACAAAAAACCAAACAGAATTTCTGGAGCTGAAGAACTCAATAAATGAGATGAAGAATACATTAGAAAGCATTGGTAATAGGGCAGATCAGATGGAAGAGAGAATAAGTGGCATGGAGTATAGGAATTTAGAAATTATTCAAGTGAAAGAGAAGAAAGACTTAAGATTTTTAAAAAGTGAAGAAACCCTACAAGAGCTATCAGATTCTATTAGGAAAGCCAATATAAGATTAATGGGTGACTATAGCTAACAATACTGTATTACATATTTGAAAATTGCTAAAAGAATAAATCCAAAAGTTCTCATCACAAGAACAAAAATCACAACTGTGTGTGGTGATGGATGTTAACTAGATTGACTGTGGTGATCACTTCACAATATATATAAACATCGAGTCATTATGTTGTACACCTGAAATTAATATAGTGTTATATGTCAATTATACCTCAACATGAGAAATGATGACATTAGGCAAACCTGATTCATACTTGAGTCTTCTTACCATAAAAACATTCCCATTTAACTAGCTATTTAATTGTCTGGGGGGCCATGTAAAACAAATACACATTTTTAAAACCATCACAGCATGTTGAAGCCTTGTGGTCCTACCCTCACCCTTATCGCTGTTGGGAGACAAACTCAAATTAATTTAGTGGTGACAATTTCATGATCCAGATGATTATCTTCCTAGTAATGAGGAACTGGAGGGGGAGCAGGTATTCACTGGTTTTATTTGTTTTGAGTAATGCTGTTTCCAGGAAAGCAAAAGTAGTGGGTTTTCATGTGGTCTGCTTCCTGGGCTGGCCCTGGAGAGGGAAGTGGGAGGAACTCTCATCTAGAATGGCATGCAATGTAGAACACGCTTGGCTGTGACACTAAAGAATACATACAATGGACATAATAATAGCACCATCCTGCACGGTTTCCTGAGGATTATGTAAGATAGCATGAAAAAAAAAACTTATTGAAGGCACAAGTATTCAACTGATGCTAGCTAATAGGATTATTAATCATTAGTGCAACTATGACTAACATAGTACCAAGTAAGAAGAGTATTTGTTAACAATAGTCTTGGGCAAGTTACCACAATATTTCTGAGTTGTTTTACCCCCACCTATAAAATGAGGCTAATGATTCCTACCCCCAGAACTGTTAAGGGGATAATATAAAATTTTTGTAAAATTCTTATTTATTTGTTTATTTTGAGCTATAATTGACATCTAACATTATGTTACTTTCCGGTGTACAGCATGATTTGATATTTGCATATATTGTGAAATGATTATCACAGTAATATCCGTCATCACACATAAGTATCTTTTCTTGTGATGAGAACTTTAAAAATCACTCTTCGTAATTTCTAAATATATAATACAGTATTAACTATTTTTATCATGCTGCATATTACCTTTCCAGGACTTACTTATTTTATGTGAAGTTCTTAATGTCTTCCTGGCACATACTAAGCACCCATCCATCTACCCATCTGCCAACCTGTTCATATACCCATCTGCCCACAAAGCAGACATTTACTGAGTATATACAATGTGTTTTGTGCTCTTTTCCGAACGGTTGGTCAATTAGTTGTAGATATACCATAGTCACTAATTTCATG
>PVKE010018508.1:0-29444 GCA_004027555.1 Craseonycteris thonglongyai | reverse complement strand
AGGTGGACTTGTACATCTGTAAACTGTCTAATTGTTACCAACCAATGTAACCTCATCAAATTTAACAATAAATTAAAAAAAAAAAAAAATAATAATCAGTTTGTTTTCTTTTCCTACTGTATCCTTCCCCAGAGCTGCTGCTGATTCTTTCTAAGCGACAAGATTCAACTTTTTGTTCTCATTCTTTTCTGTCAAGGAAGGGCATAACTGAGAGTTAAATATGGGAGTAATGAGAATAAATAAATAAATAAATAAAGCAAGAGGCCAAGATAAAAGAGAACCCAGAGTCATCAGACCCTAAACAGGTGTGATCTGGAAAGTTTTCTTGGGCCAGGCATCTGCAATGACCAACAACAAATACATGATGAGCACCTTTTGTTTAGAGAATCAAAAGAAATTTTGATTCATTTACCGTAACTGCTATTTTCTTTCTAAACAGAAGTAATTGTACAGGAGAACGTACACAAGCCCTGATCTGGAAACTAAAAAATGCTTTCTCTAATAATGAATCTGTTATTTCAGAAGCAACAGATCAAATATCACTACTTCATCACACATCCACAGGGACCCCAATCTCCTGTCGTGACGTCTGGAGAAATGAGTCTGGCTGGGGTGTCTGTTCTTATGTAGTAACTGCCAGGGTGGAAAAAAAAAATTCCTCCCTCTGCCTGAATCCCCACCAGCCCAAAAGAGTTGGCAACGTCACTGGGTCTCACTTTGCTCTCTCCACAGCTACACAAAACCAACCACCAGGGCTTTTCATGGTGCCACAGGATCGTAATTCATCAGCAGACACCAGCAAAATACATGACCTTGGAATTTACTTGTAAAGAAAGCTGTGAGATTTTCAAATGCCTCTCATTTAGAAGCAATCACTTCAAAAATAACTCCTGATGGATGTTTAAACTTAGTCCTATATTTGCTCACCTTAGTTGGCAAAAACAAGGCTGTTTTTGAAACGCTTGGTAGCTCTGGTTTATGAAAATCAGCCTCTAGGTCCATCAGTTCTGTCACCTTGGGTACAAACCACACAACAATTGTGATCCTGGTTATTCACCAGGAACGGAGAAGTAAGAGCGAGGTGAAGCCCAGGCCTAGAACAATTTGGAAACAGCCTGTCATACAGGCAGCAGTGAACCAAACACGGAGAAACCAGAGCTGGCAGAACTAAGGGTGATGACTAACATGAGAACTGTGAGAATTTTAGTTGTCAGGGTTGGTGTCCCGAATTTGCAATAGGATTGAGAAATTCAGCCCTCAAACACTTTTGAACAATGGTTAGTACCGGGCAGTGTCCAAGCAGCGGTGACAGAGAACACACAGAGTCCCTGCTCTCCTGCAGCTTACCTTCCAGCCCCGGGTACACAGAAAAGCAGCAGGTTCCCTGCCTCTGCCTGGCTGGGGTCTATAAGCTGCACGGTAGTAGCATCAGCATCAGCATCACTTTCCTCTGATGCTTGACCTCATCCTCTACCAAGTCCAGGGCATAGAAGGAATTCAACAGCCATCTGCTGAACTGATGTCAATATTCGCTACCTCTTCTCATATTAACTCTCTTTAGGGCATGCCCATGGGTTTGGGGGTGCTGCCAATGTGCCAACCCCTTCTTGGGGGTGGAGACACAAAGCTGAGTAACATTGCACTCCTCACTCCACTGGATTTCTAATCCAGTGGGGAAAGCAGGAAGGCTAGCTTGGTGGTAAGGACACAGTCCTATGGGAGAGGATGGAAGGAACATAAATTTTGGAGCCATGTGGATATGGGTATAAAACCAGTTAATGTCAGTGGGGCTTGAGGCAATTTACTTAACCTCTGATTCCTCATGGTAAACAGTGTATAAATGTCTACTTACAGGATTATTGAGAGATTTAAAAGAATATAAAGGGGTTGCCAGGATAGCTCAGCAGGTTGCGCGCTTGCCTTGCAGCCATGAGGACCCCGGCCCATGCAAACCCATGTGCTGAACTGCAGCGCAACTGGTAACTGCCAGGATGTCTGCGAAGGTTCCCGCCTCCCGAGTAGGAGCCCCTGGTTCAGTTCCCGCCCTGCGTGGTCCCACATCCACCTGTGTGGAATGAAACCATGTCACAACTAATGGTGTACAACTATGAAGACTGCTCTGGACCCTCCCCCTGTTCTTTCTCTTTCTAACAATAAAATAAATCTTAAAAAATTAAAATAAAAAAAGGAGAAAACCAGGGAGAGGGGACTGGGAGAAAAAAAATATGGAAACTCTCTTATTACCTGTTTAGTTTTTCTGTAAACCTAAAATTGTCCTAAAACAAGTTATTAACTAAAAGGAAACACTGAGATTACTCAGGGGACAGTAAGTAGTGTATGATGTGAGCACAGCCAGGGTGTGTGTAGGGTGGTAGGAGACCGCGGGAAAGGGGGTCAGGTTAGGCTGGGGAGGATCTTAAATCTTTTTTTTTTTTTTTAATATATATTTTATTTATTTATTTATTTTGACAGAGGAGAGAGAGAGAGAGATACAGAGACAGAGAGAGAACTGAACTGGGGGAGTTCCCAGTTCAGCATATGGTTCCGCACGGGCCAGGGCCGGGGCCGGGATTCGATCCTAGGTCCCTGGCGCTGCAAAGTGAGCGCCTAACCCACTGAGCCATCCCGGCTTCCCGGGGAGGATCTTAAACACAACATCAAGGACTGTATGTTCTCTTCTAGAGACAGCAAAGACCTCTTTAGAGAGAGAGCTCTTACGGGCTCAGATCTGTAATTTGGGAAGAAAAGACCAGGGGCAATGTGAAGGCTGATTTAGAAGGGGTAGGATGACCACAACTACTGTAATAGTCTAGACAAGAGGCATGAGAGTCAAAACCAGAGGCTGAAAACCAAGAGCCTCTGGGCCCAAAGTGGCTGCAGATGTTTTATTTGGCCTTCACAGTATTTTTAAACTGTCATTTATGAATTAGGAGATTTCCCCTCAAAATCATCCCGATTTCTAGCCTCTTTTGAAAAATCAGAAGTTCTGGCACTCTTGGGCCCCCACTTCTACTGAGTGACAGTCACCTGGCTAGGGAGGGGTAGCAGCAGCTGGTCCCTTAGAAATGCATGCCGAGGGTCACCACCGTTCCCATGACTGCCTGGTACTCATTCACGGTCACTAAGGCAGAGAAAGTGTCAATGTCATTTACGACTGCTCTCATGCGTTGTCTTCTTTTTTAACTGATGGAGAACCAAGAGGAAAATAAAATATTTACTGAACCTGCATCTCTATCAAAAGTTTAAAAACAAAGGATGGCTCAAGAGGGCCACGTGCTTCTACCCCTACCCCTTTGTTCACTTACTTGCCTTGCACAGACAGGATTCTGAATCTGTGCCACTCCCACCCCACCCCAACCTAAATGACGTGGAATGAACAGGAAAGGATACATTTAAGAGATATTTTGGAGGCTGAAGAGGCAGGACTTGGCAAATACTTTAGACATAGAGTTGAGAGTCAGGAAAGAGATGCTCAGCTCAGGCAGCTGGTGGTTGAGGGCATCTTCAAGACTGGATCACAGAAAATAGATGGCAGGTTTGGGAATGAGGAAAGGAGGTGTAATGAGTTTGGTTATGAATCTCCAGTGATGACTGTTCTAGTTAGGGTGGTCCATTGTACAAGCCAGGAATTCTTTTGAGAGTGAAAAGGAGCGCTATTAATAATCAGACTAGGACAAACTAGGGCAGGGGTTTACCTCTAGCTATGGTAGGCCCCTTGGAAAAGTTTAGTAGTACCTTCAACAGAAGAAACAGGAGAAACCGTTGTTGACTCAAGATAGTTGTGATCCAGTCAAAGAGTGACCACAAGCACACAGGAAACAACCACGTGCAAACCAACAGCATCACTCACGACTATCATAGGCTTTGGACTGCCAAGAGATGAGACAGTTCGTGCCCCGCCCTGAGGAAATAGCTATGAGTGGGCTTGCTTTCTTGCCCTTGAGATGTAAGCCTTAATGAATCTCTGGGAGGATCTAAGAAAAGTCTGGAGAACCTGGAAGTAGTTACCCTCTGCCCATCCCCATCCCAGCTCTAAACACAGAGAGACTCAGGGGAGCCCCCAACCATCTGTGTACAGCATGGGATACATTTTGGCAGCTTTGAATCTTAAAAGCAAATCCACAGAGCAAATGTAATGCTCTCTGAATACATGCCGCAGGCCTAAAAAGAGTCATGAGGCAGATCCCTGAAAAAGCTTGTACTGTGCTAATAAAATATGTCTGGTTTATGCTGCTGGACTAAAATAGTGACTTGTATTAGACAAGATCAAGATGATAGATGGCTGTTTGGGAATGCAATGCTGAGATGGGTTTTCTTCTTCACCAAGCATGGCTTCCAGGCTATTTTCCCCCCTTATAAAATCAACAGCAGCTGAGATCCAGAAACCAGCAGGATCCAGCAATAACAGGACCAGGTTAGGCAGGCCATGAAAAAGGACAACTCCAATGAGAAAAAAGATGCTCATTTCAATGGTCAGATATAAATGGAGTGCATGTTTCTTAACCATTAACAATCCTGAACTCTAGAGATCAACAAAGCTACCCACTTTTTGCAACTGTATTTTCTTAAAAGCAAACTCTGTTCTTTTGCAGCATGCTGACTGGGGTGAGCACTTCTGCCCCTATCACATTAAGCTACGTATAAAATTTCTGTGTCTGCCATTTTGCCCAGCCTTCTCCCCACGTTGCTCCAACCCCCACAGCTAAGTCAGAGCCACATTTTTTCCAAGCTCAGTGTTTACACAGGATTTTATTTCGGCTGGTACAACATCTGTATTTTTTCAGGGACTTAAATAAATGATCTATGCCGGGAATGTACAGTATAGGGTGATGTCAGCCCCGCCTTTTTTCTCTCGACTCACTGGGCAGAACAGGCAAACATTGTTTCAGCCTGTCGTTGGGAATGTGAATATTTATCCTGTCGACTTAATTCATACAAACAGAACTAAAGGCAGGCAGGCAGAAGTATTTTATGGCTTTAAGTCAGACTGAAGGGGGGGGGAGGGGTGGTGAGTAGGAGGATGGCTGAAGGAGGAATCCAAACTTTCTAATTCACAGGAACATGCCTAATCATGTAACTGCCAGGAAATGGATATAGCAAAAATTATTTAAAAGGCAGATATTGTGTGTGTGTGTGTGTGTGTGTGTGTGTGTGTATGTGTAGATGTGAGAGCAAGACAGAAGAGCTCTCTAACTTACATGTCATTTCTAATCATTGCAATGTGGTTTAGGATTAAACTGTTTTCTGTTTCAGGCATATTAATATTATCCTCACCTAGATCACAGGCTTCCCAGGAGCATCCCTCTTGCCTCTGACTTCCATAGTGCAGGGCATGGTGCCTGTTAGGTATAGGTACCTTCCTAGGTTATCTGTATAGAGAGCTCAACACATTCTTTCTATTGGAAGCCCACTGTCACCAGCTTTGCAGGGTCCGTGTGGACTGGAGGCATTGACTCTGGGATACTTAAGCTATTTAACCCGGTCACCCCTACAAGAAAGGGCTTCATGGGCCTGTGCCACCCACAGTTACCCACCTATCTGACCCCATGCTAGAGGGTAGGCCAGGAAGCATTTCAAACCTCAACCTGTTTACCAGATGAGAACACATCCTTGGGAAGGTTCTGGGAAGTTCCCAGAAGGTAACGCTTGGCTGTGTTGTGTTTTGCTGCCAGGAGAACACCAATTACAATGTATAATTATGTTCTAGCTGACTCTGACTTGGGGGGAGAGAATCACAGGAAATAGACCATGAGTATCTTTAAGGACTAAAACGTACAAAAACATAAAGCTTGTAGGGACCTGAAAATTCACTTTGTGTTTCAAATGCATTCATTCCTGTCTTATAAACACCCACCCTGCTCCAGCTCAGGAACCGAAGACCTTAACGCAGATGGTGAAAACAACTTCACTGGCTGGTCTTTGCCTCCAAAAGTTACTTTACACATAGCTGCAGAGAAATTTTCTTCCTTTCTTCCTCCCTTTTATTTTTTAGAGAGAAATCCTAAGCCTTTATTTCCTTGTTTCACAAATTAAGCTGGTTGTGCTGGAGACATTTTCTTAAAGCCAAGCCCTGATCACGTTATTCCCAAATTCAAAATCCCTCAATGATTTCTAAATTTCTAAAGAATTTGCTGGGCAAATGTCATTTCGTTTATATGTGGAATCTAAAAATCAAAACAAACAAACAAAACAGAAACAAAGTCATAGATACAGAGAACATTCTGATGGTTGCCAGATGGGAGGGGGACTAGGGGACTGGGTAAGGGGGAGGGATTGAGAAGTACAAATTGGTAGTTACAGAATAGTCATGGGGATGTAAGTAAAGCACAGGGAACATAGTCAATGATATGGTAATAAGTATGTGTAGTACCAGGTGGGTACCAGACTAGTCAGGGGATCACTTCTTACATGATATAAGTGTCTAGCCACTATACTGTATACCTGAAACTAATATAAAATAATACTGAATGCCAAGTGTAATTGAAAAATCAAAAAACTGAGGGGGAAGGGTGAAGGGGAATAAGAGATCTAAATTTCCAGGTATAAAATAAGCAAGTCATGGGGATGTAACGTACAGCACAGGGTATAATAATGAAGAGACACACAGTCCTAACACTCATTACATCCATCACTGAGCCATATTAGTAATAACTGCTATGCAGAATATAGTCAGTAATACTGTGACAGCGTGGTATAGTGTCAGATGGTTGTTGGACTTAGTATGGTGATCAGTTCTTTAGGTATATAAATCTTGCATAACTATGGTGCACACATGAAACTAATATAATACTATATGCTGGCTATATTTTAATAAATATTAAAAAAAAAATTTGCTGAGCACTGAAGGCTCAACCTACCTTTCTAGTTTGATTCCCTACTTCCTCCACTTAATGTATCTATTCTGTGGACACAAGGGACAGACAGTTTCCCATTCTTGACAACTTACAAATGCTTTTCTATCCAGGATGTTCCTTCCATTTCTTTCCCATCCTCTTCAGCTCCTCTGTTGAAATTCCATTCATTCTGAGGCCCAGCTTAAATGCCACCTCTTCAATAAAACCTTCCTCAGCTTTCTTCAACAGCTCCCATCCCCATCCTAGTACTTATTTACTCTTTCTATTCAGCTCGTTTTGATTTTTTTTTTGTTTTTGACAGGGAGAGAGAGCAAGAGAGAGAGAGAAAGAGAGAGAGATAGATACAGAGACAGAGAGAGAACTGAACTGGGGGCACTCCCCAGTTCAGCATATGGGTCCGCATGGGCCGCGCTGGGATTTGATCCTCGGTCCCAGCACTGCAAAGTGAGTGCTTAACCCACTGAGCCATCCAGGCTTCACCTTGTTTGATTTTTTAAAGAACATTTTTAATCCTGTTATCATGGTCATCAGTCTACAATTTCCCCTTCCTGGAGTGGAACTCTTTGAAGGAAAAGACTATGTCTTGCTCATCATAGCCCCTGGGCCTCAAGGAGAGATAGCTGTTTGTTAGACAGAGGGGCCCCAAGAAAGGTAGCTTTGTTTATTAGACAGAGCAGCTCAATAAAGAAAATATTTATTTATTTGTAATTCTACCATGTCCCCTTGCCAAAAGTGGCAGAGCAGAACCTATATTTGCTGCAGCAGCTGGGGTGCTAAAAGCTACCTCTCTAAACTCTCCCCACACAAAAGTTTGGGGGAAGTACACTGTATTAAAAAGTAAGTTCAGTATACATGTGTCCTGGTGCTCCAAATTTTACAATGCAATTAGGAGTCTGGTCACCCAGAAGAAGCGTCAAGTGCCCTGAGCTGTTGGGTAAGGGTGAGGTTGAGATAGTTCATCTTAACCCAACATACAAACAAAAAATTGAATGCAAAAAAATTAACAATTTAATTAACAATATAGTATCTGTTCTAATAGAGTCCCTAACTCTAGAACACAAATACATTTCTGAAAAGCTCTGTATAATATTTTTTAAATTATAAATTATTTATTTGTAAAATAAATTTCAATTTAAGTTCTTAGAAGCCTAATACTTGATAATTTATCCTTTCTATATATATGAAATTTCACCTGAGTGTCCTTAAAGATAATATTGAGATCAATAAGAAATTCTTTGATGTAGCAAAACATATTAATGAAAAATAATAAAGATAATTTGCTCAGTTAAGATAATTAACTTTAAAGCAGTACAGAAGGAGGAAAGTTGGTGGTGACATGAATGAAACAAAATTAGTCATCAATCCATAACTGTTGAAGCTGAGTGATGGATACATGGAGTTCATATTATTCTTCCTACATTTGTGTATATTTAAATTTTTCTATAATAAGAGGTTTAGAAAAAGATTTAGAGGAGAGAATAAGAAAAAGAAAAAAGAGAGTAGTTATACAATACAGAGATGAAATCAATATAAAAAAGTTTTTGATCTAGTACAAGAAATAAGATATGTATATAAATAACTAAAATTCAAAGTAGAAAACAGTGCTGTAAGAAAGATAGAGGTTCCATAAACTTGCTGGAAATTCAGTAGATGATAAAAGTGACATCTAAACAGTAGTGAAAAGACTGATTTATTTAATAAATTGTATTAAGACAACCAACTATTCCTTTGGAAATAATATAGTTGGATTCCTACCCAAAACCTTGTATTGAAATAAATTCCTGATGGAGAAAATAATCAAATGTAAAAAAAATACATAAAAATGCTAAAATAAAACAGAAAAATGTTTTATAATCTTCAGGTAAAAAAGGGCTTTCTAGAATGAACACAAAGCCATGAATGTAAAAAACAAAACAAAACTATACACAATGTCAACATAAAAGCTGAAAACTTTTATATAGTTAAAAACTACTAGGGGAAGTTGGGATGGCTCAGTGGGTTAAGCGCTCACTTTGCAGCCCCGGGGAGCGAGGATCGAATCCCAACCCCGGTCCATGCGGACCCATATGCTGAACTGGGGAGTGCCCCAGTTCAGTTCTCACTGGGGTGAGACCCCGGCCCAGTTCCTGCCCTGTGCAGCCTCGCGCCCACCTATGGAATGAAACTATGTGGAAAAACCGATAATGTGCAACTATGGAGACTGCTCTGGGCCCTCCCCCTTCTCTCTGTCTCTGTATCTCTCTCTCTCTCTCTCTGTCAAAAACAATAAAAATAAAACTTAAAACAAAACAAAACAAAAAACTACCAGGAATATTGAAAAGTAAAGGCAAAAGGGGTAAAATATTTGCTAATTCACCTAAGAAACAAAGCTCTCACAAATTAATAACAAAAATGAAAGTAACTGAATGATATGTGGCAGGGAGTTACAAACTTTCTCCAGTCATAGCACCCCTAGCACCTCAATAATCTTTTCATGGTACCTCTAGGCCAAAAGAAATACCTAATAGTTCCATTTATTAAATAGTTAAGCCTAAACAACCTAATAAGTATTTATATCCTAACAACTTAGGAACTGTTTGAAAAAATAATACACATAAGTTGAAGGAAAAATATTTTGATTTCATTTTCTAATAACCATGAGTACCTACGAATGGATGTGTGTGCCTGTTGGACAGTTCATAACTTCCCAAGCCTTGGAATTACTGAACTCCACCACCCTCATTCCTGTTCTGCACTGATTTTCTCTCTGTACTTGCTTTTTAATATAGCAACTATCAAATAATGAACTTTGCAAATATATATAGCATCTTCAAAAGGAATGTAGTGTAAGCTAATGTTAAAAACTGTAAATTAAATCAAACCAGTAGTTCCCATAACATCTCACAGATGGCAAATGTCATTGTGCTTCTCCAAATTTAAAGAATACACAATGCTTCAGCAAACACTTTGGGAACTGCAAATATTTAGCAAAGAATATAAACAAACAATTCACAGAAAATGCAAGTAGCCAATCAACATATGAAGAAATATTTAATTTCATTAATGTTTCAGGAAGGGCAATTAAAGAAAGCAATATAATTTTTAATTTAATTTTATTTTTTTAAGATTTATTTATTGTTTTTGACAGAGAGAGATACAGAGACAGAGACAGAAGAAGGGGGAGAGTAATTTTTTAGAACACATTGATTTGCACAGACTTATTTTTTAAAAAAGGGGTAGGACCCAACTAATAACTAGGTAAGGAAACAGATCATTGGTTGGAACATGTCAACTGTTTTGGGGGTTAATTGGCAGGGCCATCTTGTGGCTCACACAATTTATTCTATATAATAGTTCCCCCTGCAGTTGGCCAAAGCAGTAATTTGGAAGTCTGGCCATAGCTACCAAAATGGAAAACATGCACTTTCTTCAGTCTTGCAATACCCACTTCTAGGAATTTATCTCATAGAGACACTTATGGGTATGGGCAAAGATACAAATGCCCATGAGTGACCTTCAGCAGTACTGACTACAACAGGAAAATTTAGAAACAACCAATACAGGCCCCAGTGAAAAAATTATGAGCTATTCCTACAAGTATCCCATCATATACAGTCAAGCAATATAGCCATTTATAAGAATGTAGATTTATATAAACTGACATGAAAATATCTCCAAGACACACTGATAGTGAAAAAGCAAGTTGTAAAAACGGTATGGTCCCATTTTTATTGATGCCAAATTATTAACAGTGGGAGGGGCTATTTTTTATTATATTTTATTTATCTTTTGAATGGGCTCCCACTGGCAAAATTAGGTCAGTTTTTAAATTTTTATTTATTTATTTGATTAATTACTTAATTTTTATTTTTAAATTAATTTTCAGGGGTGGGATTTTCATATTCAATGTTGCATATTCCTATAATTTAGAAAGTTTTACAGTAACAATGCTTTAAAAACTTTTATTTTAAAATAATTATAGCCTTATAGCAAGCTGCAAAAATACAGTTGTACTTTTTACTCAGTTTCCCCAATCGTGCAGGACTATATCAAAAACAGAAAACCGAAAGAGGAGCACATTACTGTTAAGTAGACTGCATGCCCTATTTACTTTGCTGTTTTTTTGTGGTTTTTTTTATTGATTTTTGACAGAGAGAAACAGAGACAGAGAGACAGAGAGAAGGGGGAGGGCCCAGAGCAGCCTCCATAGTCGACATTAGTTTTCCATATGTTTTACTCCACAGGTGGGCATGGGGCTGCACCGGCAAGAACTGAACTGGGGGCACACCCCAGCTCAGCATGTGGGTCTGCACGGGCCGGGGCCGGGATTCGATCCTCGGTCCCCGGGGCTTCAAAGCGAGCGCTTAGCCCACTGAGCCATCCCAGCTTTCCCTAACTTTGCTGTTTTTTACATGCGTTCTTTTGTGTGTGTGTCTGGGAGGCAATTTTATCCCATGCATGGATTTGTGTAGCCATCACTGCAATCAAGAATATACAGACTGTCCTGTCACCAAAAAGGGAGAAGGCATTCACTTTGGAATCAGAAACAATGAAAGTTAAATAATATTCTTCTTGTCATGTAATCCCTAACTCCATATTCTATATGAACATTTAAGTACTAATTATTGGGACAGGTGGCTGTGTAGTATTTTTCACCAAGAGATAGCAATTAAAAAAAAGGAACTTTTCAACTCATCAAAGAGGATGTTATGACTTTTCCACGGCTCTCCTGGGTTTTCTCCTTTGACTTTTCATTTCTGTGCCTAATGTGGACAGAAGAGCAGGTCAGAGGACAGACCCACGGAGGGTAGTGAAGGCTGACCACAGCGGAGGTGAATAACAGCATTCTTAAGAGCTGCAATAATATTGCCAGTGTTATCTCTTTGGCAAGCAAAGCCAAAGGAAATGCAAAATGCAAAGTAATTGTATCAATTTGTGTTTCCCAGATTTTTGAGCAGCTGTAAAATTTGCCTTATAAAAGGTTTGACCCACAGAAAACTGTTTGGCTTTCAACATCTGGTCTTCAGGTTGGTAATGCACATTACTCTGAGCTGCCCAGTGCGGGGGTGGGAGGTAAAAGGCCCTGAAACCAGGTCCTGGGCTGGAGCGAGCCTCAGTAGTCGCTGCCAGCACACTGTGGTCACAGAGAGCCTTCTTTCTGAAAAGTGAAGATGGAAAAAAAAAACTTTTTTTGACTCTTTGGATGGCAGATTATTTCAAAGGTCATCAAAGTAAACAAAGGGAAAAGACTGTGAATCTTTATAAGTCAAAAAGTGACAACTGTTTATAAATCAACTGTTTATATTTTCACATGAAGGAAGGAAAAAAATGATTCCTCTAAGTCCCTAGGAATGGAGATTTGGTGGTTCCTCCCCCAGGTTTGTTTGTTCATTTGCCATTCAACACCTCCAGCAGTGAGGTCCAGGAACATCTGTTACATCCATTTTATGTGGAATTATAAAAGTCTACTGGATGGCTGGGGTTTGTGGAATAAACTAGGCAGTGTCTTAAGAAGCAAAAGCCTCTGGAGGCCTTATTGATAACTGTGCCTTCCATGATCCTGCTGAAAATGAGTAATATCCAAAGGCATACAGGCAGGTTGCATACAATAGTCTCCCCAAATCTTGAGCTTAGTTTCCTACGAAAGCACCTTTGTGCTGAGAATGGTGATTCCATGAAGTCTAACCAAAACAAAGGGTCAGTGAAACCAATCCTATGCACCTCCCTCTGACCCCTGAGACTGATCAAAACATCCTTTTTGCTTATGAGTTTTCATGGTTGAGCTGCCAATGAACTCATCATGGATGAGCTTCTAACTGGATTTTTATGTTACTAGACAGAGTCCAAAATAATAAAACTACAATAGATGACATTAAAATAGTAATCTAAAAGGTACTTTTTACACGGAATTCTGTTAATTGATCAAGGTATGCTTCCCAGTCTATTATAAAGATTGCATATTATTTCTACTTATCCATTAAGGTTCAGCTCATCAACTCCCTCTGTGAAGTTCTCCCTGACAATTCTAGGTTGTGGCGATCTCTCCATCCTCTCTCATCCCATAGTATTTATTATCTGAACCACTCATTTGGCACCTAAGATATGTCGCCTTGATTGCTATTTATCTTTTTATGTAAACCAAGTCGTTTTATCTCCTACAGAGCCTTACTGGAATGCAAACGTTTGTTGATTTGATTTTAAATTTAAGTCAATTACCATGTGGGCTGAGATAAACAGTACTTTCAAGGCAATAGTTAACTCAATAGTGAAAGTAAACACCAAGACTGCTTGCAAATGGGTTGGCTTACAAAGATGACCAATGAATGCAAGTCCTTGAGATTGTAATATGTTTGTGGCCTGGGCCATCAGCCTGCTTCCTAGCCTACTAACATGTCATGTTATGTACATGAATTCATCATACTCCAAGGTCATCTGAAGGAAACTCATAATCTTCCCTCTAAACTTACTTTAGATCAAACACTGGCGCCACTGTGAAACCACTCTCCCAGGAACTGTTACGTTTATTTGTTGAATAAATGGCTGAATGAAACAATGCCTCTAAGTAACCATCCGTAATCCATTTTGGCCTGTCCCCTTTTCTGGAAGGCTATGAGGATCAGGTTTAGGAAAGTTCTAAGGGAAGTTGTTATGGATTTTTCCCCATAAACAAACCTGCCCAGCCAACTATTGGGACTGACTACATGGAACAACAGGATATCCCTCTCGGTGCCCACAACATTCACAGCAAGAAATTTTAATCTTTACCTCAGTGGTTCTAAACCCGGAATGATTTTTTTTTTTTTTTTAGATTTATTTTTATTGTTTTTGACGAGAGAGAGACAGAGAGAGAGAGCGAGAGAGAGATAGATAGATAGATACAGAGACAGAGAGAAGGGGGAGGGCCCAGAGTAGTCTCCATAGTTGCACATTATTGGTTTTTCCACACAGTTTCATTCCACAGGTGGGCACAGGGCTGCACAGGGCAGGAACGAGGCCAGGGTCTCACCCCGGTGAGAACTGAACTGGGGGCACTCCCCAGTTCAGTATATGGGTCCACTCGGGCCGGGACTGGGATTCGATCCTTGGTCCCGGGGCTACAAAGTGAGCGCCTAACCCACTGAGCAATCCCGGCTTGGCCATAAACCTGGAATGATTTTTACCCCCATGAGACATTTGGCAAAGTCTAGAAACAATTTTTGGTTGTCATAGCTGAAAGAGGTGTGCTACTTGGCATCTAGTGGGTAAAGGGCAGAGATGCTGCTAAACATCCTACAATGACAGGGCTACCCCTCACAACAAGGAATTACCCAGCCCAAAATGTCAACAGTGCTGAGGTGGAGAAACCCTGGCCTACTGTAAGAGCACAGGCTTTGCAGACAAGGCCTAGCTGGTGACATTGGGAACATTATTTAAACTCTCTGAGCCTTATTTCCTCATCTATAAAATAGAGTTAATAATATAACTCATCCCATGAGGGTATTGTGAAGTCTAAAAGATAACTGATGTGAAAAGTACTTTGTAATTACTCTTTAAAAATTAGTCATCCTTATTAATGGCAGCCCCATATGTAATTTTAATTGTGCAGTGCACCTTAGGCGTCTCAGTATTGGCATAGAGACTCAACCTCACACCTCCCCATTCATCTGGGGTATCTATATTCTCCTGGCTCTGAGTTCTTAACTAGCTTTCTTACGCCTCCTCTGAGGTACCTGCTTATGTCCTTTTGCGGGGGCAGCTGTCTTTGCTTGGCCACTGTTGCAATAATCATCTTTAGCAATACCTGTACTTTTTTTAGTGGTCTCTGATGATTTTCCCAGAACTTGACCTTTCTGACTAATCATCTCACTACAGCTCATAACAATGACCAAGTGTGTGGCAAGGATAAAAGCGATCATCCCTCAGGTGCTTCGGGAAGTTTAAGTATAGTACTTGTTATCAGGTTTGCCCTTTTTGTCATAAGCTACATTTTCTGCACTTGTGATTTACATCTAAGAGAAAGTTGTGCCATTCAGTATCTCAGAAGAATAATTTGGTGACTCTTGAAGATATTAGCTCTGTTAGTTATGACCCTCAAGTGCTTTACCCTTGATACTCTTTCCAAGAGAGTACACTCCATAAATTCAAATATCCAGAGGTAGAATTTCCAACTCCTTTGTCCTGACTCAGAGCTAAGTAAGCACATTCTAATTTTCCTAGACACTTCCTGAGTGACTCAAATCAAGTATCACTTTAACAAATATTTTAGCTTCCGCCTATATCATTTTCTGGGTGAATCGGGCCAGTTTTCCCTCATTTTATTTAAAGGAGGCAAAGCATCTTTACTATGTATGTTAGTTGCACAAAAGGGGTATCTGGATATTTCATATAGCAAAGCTTTATGGTCTTACATTTTAGTCTTCTCTAAAAGGTATATGAACATGTGTGCATGTGTTTAAAATTCCAGATTCTTTTTCTATAGTTTTTAAGAAGATTTATTTTATTTTGTTTATTGAAGGTGAGAGAGAAAGAGAGAGAAGGGGAGAAGGCCCAGAGCAGTCTCCATAGTTGTATATCATTAATTATGATATAGTTTCATTCCACCCAGGTTGGTGTGAGGCTGCACTGGGAAGGAACTGAACCAGGGGCCTCCCACATGGGAGGCGGGAACCTTCACCACCATGCCATCCCAGCAGTTATCAGTGGCACGGCAGTTCAGCATATGGGTTAGCCCAGACCAGGGCTGAGGACTGAACCCTAGACCTTGAAATTGTGAGGCAAGCTCTCAACCACTGAGCTATCCCGGCATCCCTAAATTCCATAGGTTCTTGATTAAAAAAAAAAAGGCAATATGGTAGTTCATCCCAATTACCCTGAAATTAATAGTGAACTCTTAGTAGAATGAATCATGTCTCCATAACGGGCAAAACCTTAGCTATCATGAAAACAGAGTTCAGGAACCTTTGACATGGCAGAAAACAGAGAAGGAGGTTTCTCACTTGATGCAGAGATGCCTTTAACTTTGGATATTAGTGGTAATTTTATCATTGGCACAACAATGGAAAGGCTGAGCTCGTTTAAGCTTTATAATGAAGTGAGCAGGATATTCACCAATAGGGGAATCTTGGCTCATAAATCAGTGTAATAGAAGCATTTACTCTTCTGGAAATAACACATGGTCCCTGAGTGTGGGAGAACTGTCTTTATTCAAGGGGATTAATTTTTCTAGTATTATTTAAATGGCTTTTTTATATATAATGTGATAGACTTGAAGGCCCAGCAGAGGTATTAAAACTGACTTTTCCCAATTCAAAAATATTCATCTAAAGCTAGGTTTTTCAACTTCAGCACTACTGACATTTGGGGTCAGATAATTCTTTGTTGTGGTTCCTGTCCTGTATCTAATGGGATGTTTACCAGTATCCCTGGCCTCTATCCACTAGGTGCTGATGGTACACTGCCAGTATGACAACAGATAATATCTTCAGGCATTGCCAAATGTCCCCTGTGGGGGAAAATGGCCCCTAGTTGAGAACCACTGTACTGAGCATTCTAATCTACATACCGATACCGTGTATTATATCTACTTTGGGGATGAGATACGTAGTATAATCTATGCCATTAAGAAACTCCTGATTTATTCATTCATTCACTCAGCAAATATAACATTTGTTGAACACCTGGTTGTGTCCCTTTCAGGCACAATGAACAGGATGTACCAAGGCCCAGGGGCTAGACAAAACCTGGGTGTTAAAGGGAAGTTCATGGGGCTAGGGTTGAAAGATGAGATGAGGTTGGAGAGGCAGGCTGATCAGGTTATTTTGGTGTTTATAAACTTGTAAGAAGTTTAGATTTACCTTAAGTGTCATGGAAAATGACTAAAGGGCTTTAAGCAGGACATGAAGTTAAACTCATTTGTATTTTATAAAGGTCCTTCTGCCTTATGAAGAGAACAGAATGATGGGGGAAGAGTATAAACAGAGAATCAAATGCAGTTATCTAAGCAAAAGATGAGAGAGGCTTGGACAAGGACAGTAGTATAGAGACTTGAGAGTAGAAAAGCAGATGATACTGATGGAGTAGACAGACACCAAGCAACAGAAAAGGTAGGAATCAAACTCCGATATGCAGGTTTCACCTTTAGAAAATGGGCGAACGCTAGTACCATTTACTGAGAATGTGGAGATCAGCAGAGGGCCAGGTCTACGGCGAGGCCATGAGGCAGAATCGGCCCTCCTCGTCCAATGCGGGTACAAGGAAAGACAGTCTCTGCTTTCCAGGAGTTTATGAGGTACCTGAGGAGTCAGTATACAAGTACAATACAGTCACACACTCTGCGTGAGCAGGGTCTAGAGCCAGTCACTAAGGTGAACACTGAGCACAATAAAAATTGCAGAGAGAAGGCAATATTTAATAGGCGATTTGTAAATAGTTTTTCTTCTTGCTTTTATTTCTTAACTTGGCACAGATTAGCAAGTTAAATGGGTTCTATGCAATTCTACCAAATAAGAAATGAAATCAATTTCATGTAAAAAGTGAAATACTAACAAATGAAAATTCCTCTCTAGTAAACTATATACACATGCATAGGAATTCAGTTAATGAAAGATTCAGTTAATGAAAAGTAAGGTGGGTTAAAGAAAGGGCTCACTTTCTGAAGAATGTGTAGTTCTACTTAGGGAAAAGTCACATATAAAGACACAGGGTCATGTAAAATTGTATACACGTATAATTGTATACATATAAAAGGTAATAAGTTACCTTCCATAACCACCTGGGTCTTATTTCTCACATTGCCAAGCAATTTCAGTGAAAAATATGTAGGAGATTTAACTTTCAATAGGATTAGAATAAAAAGGTAGGTGTAGAGAGGAGGGATCTATAGCACTGTGGAGAAATACAATGAGAGAAGACATGTTTATGTACAGTATGTCTTAATACTAGAAGAAAATAAGGCAAGAAATAAACCATCAAGATTCCCAATGAAGATATGTCTAACTAAAACAAGAAATTAAGATTCCCTACATTTCTGTGGAAAAAAATTGTAGTTCCTCAAAAAATAAAAACTAGAACTACCATATGATCCTACAATTCCACTTCTGGGTATATATATTTAAAAGAATTCAAACAAAGAGTCCCAAAAAGATGTTGTACAACCATTTCATAGCAACATTATTTACAATAGCCAAAGGTGGAGGCAACTCAAGTGTCCACTGACATGAATAAATAAACAAATGTGGCATGCATACAGTTGAGTATACGGAATATTATTCAGATATAAAAAGAAAGGATGTTTTGACATAGGCTATAACATGAATGAAAGGACATTATGCAAATAAAAATAAGCCAGTCAAAAAAAACCAAATATTATATGATTTTACTTATATGAGGTGTCAAGAATAGTCAAACTCAGGGAAGCCGGGATGTCTCAGCAGGTTAAGCCTTTGCTTTGCAGCCCTGGGGACCGAGGATCGAATCCTGACTCTGGCCCATACAGACCCATATGCCGAACTGGGGTGTGCTTCCCATGCATGTAGGAGGCCTTCAACTCAGTTTGCAGCCTCTGGCTCGAGGGGGTGTGCCTCCCATGCAGGAGGCCCCCAGCCCAGTTCCGGCCCTGCATGGCCACTGCCCCCACCCACTTGTGTGGGACAAAATCATGTTGAAAACTGATGACGTTACAATGTTACAACTATGAAGACTGCTTTGGGCCCTCCCCCTTCTCTCTGTCAAAAACAATAAAATAAATCTTAAAAAGAAAAAAGAATAGTCAGACTCACAGAAATAGAAAATAGAATGGTGGTTGCCAGGATTTGGGAGAAATAGGAAGTCATTGTTTAATGGGCATAAAGTATCAATTTTGCAAGATAAAAAAGTTATAGAGATTGGTTGCACAATGTGAATTTATTAAACATTACTGAATTGACCACTTAAAATGGCTAAGATGGTAAATTTTATGTGCATTTTATCATAATTAAAATTTAACACTTTTTATAAAAATTTCCTACATTCAAGTCACCAATATTCAATATTAAAATATTGTATTCAGTGTAATTTCTGGGACATGTATTAAATTCTCTGGTTACAGAATTCCTCCACCCATTAAAAGCCTTGTGGGTAAACTACTACACATTTACTTTAGAGTACCAACTGGCATTGTGAAATTGCATTAATTAGATGTTTTCAGAATCCCATTTTGATTTCTTTTAATCCTTAAAAATATTAGCATCAGGTGCTAATTTAAAATAGTCAAGTTTATCATTCATTAGTGGCAAGCCATAAGGTTGTACTAACTAGAGAAAGGAACAATTTTCAAGTGACACTGAGGAACAGATTATAATAACCTGTTTTATTGCTTTTCTAGTCTCGAATAGTAATATTATGGTGGTGGGTAAAAACAAGCACCATAGACTACATTCTTAGACAAAGTTTAATTTTTTTAAACATTCTCCATTGTAGGCAATTCAAAAAAGTATTTAGCTTACCGGAGAAGATGTAGTTGAGACTACTAGGATCAGTACATCATCTATAAGTCACCTTAAGAAGGTATGAGTTTGTTTTATATCATACACTTATGCTGACCCTTAAACTCTACCTCCCATGAAATATCTTTCTCTTTGCTCACGGATAAAGATTCCTCTCAACATTTCAGCCCCTTTCATTATTCTCTCTCCACAGTACTTTTTAAACCTTTTCATAAATTTTTTACATTTATCAATGCTGAAATCTGTCCCAAATTTCACAATCTTACCAACTCAACTTAACATCAAGATAGTCCATTCTGCTCTTCTCCAACCTAACACCACATGGCTCCAATTTTCTTACTTTCTTCACTAGATCACTAAGATAAGGACACCTCTCCCAACATCTCTAGGTGTTCATCTGTAAAACTGAAATAATCTAACCAACCTTCCCTCTATTGCTCTGGATGAGAATGTCATGGGGACCAAGAGTTTATGTGCACGCTGACCTTGATCCTTATGTGTCGTGCACAATTATTGTGATCTCCGTCTGGTTTCCCACAGCTCTTAACTTCATGCCCCTTGATCATGACCACAAAACATTGTGTTACTAAACAGCTCACTCATTCTCCTGCTTCCTCCACTCCTGCCTTTGGGCAGTCTTGCCAGCTGCCCTTTAAACTTGGAAGAGTCTCTCCTAGCATCTGCCAAGATGCTATTTCAAATGCTTCCTCGTTACTCATGTCTGCCTGCCTGCTCTCCACATGAATGACCAGGAGCAACCTTCCTAGAGTGGAAGAAAACAAGTGATGAAATGAAATCCAGAGTACTTTCTGCCCATTAAATATTGGAGCTTAGAAATTTCAAGCTTTTCTTATTGCTCTTCATGGTCCTTCAACTTCAATGGCAAATTAGCTAGAGATGTATAATATCCATCACTTGGTGGCAGGGGTGGAGGCGGCAGCGGGGCAATCTCTGTTATCTCCTGGATTTGACACAAGACTTACTTGTCTCTTACATTGAATCCCTCTCCTCCACTCTTAGCCACTGTTTTCCATACTTGCCTGATTATAAGAATCACCTTATTGTACATTAAAAAGGCTGATTCTGGGGTCCTACCACAGATGCACACAATCAAAATCTTTAGAACAGGAGCCTGGAGAATCTGTATTTTAAACACTATTCCAGGAAACTCTTGTGGCAGGTAGGTTTGGAAAACATCTGACAGCCTATCAAATCTTCCTGTTTCATACAGTCAGATCGCCTGAATTATTTAGGATTTAATTGTGAAAATTCTACTTACTCCAGCCATGCTGATTTGGCTAAAAATGAATACCTCTTGATTCTGTATTCTAACTCTTCTGTTTTAGTCATACTATAAGATTCAGATGATGAACTTACACTGATTTATGTCCACAAAGTGCTTAATTAGCACAGTATTGACCATTTAATTGGAACTCAATTAAAACCTTACTGATTAATTGGTCCAGACACCACCCAACTAAAAAAAAACAAAAACCACACACAAAAAACAACACGTCAAAATTCTTTTGTCCTGAAGCCTAGAGCTGAGCAGCACAGTATGCTTCCCTCACCATCAAGTTAATGAGAATGAGAATGCAAATTTAGGGCTTATCTCTTGGCCTAAAAGAGCTAGGCAATTATTCAGTGATTTGGCCAGATTCACAGAAACTATTGTTATGCTGGTCTGACCGCCTTGGTTTCTCATATAATGGAGTCAATTTTCTTTCATCTCTCAAGGATTACAGCTTTGACCCAGTGTTCTTTCCACTGTCATACAGAGGACATTTCAGAGTTAATGATTTGCATCTGATAGTGTATCATAAAAATTCAAGTAGCAGACAAGGTCACACAGGAACACTTCTCAGAAACAAATAGAAATTTTATGTTAAACACTGAAAATGTTCAAGAATGTTTATTTTAAAACATACTAATTCAAAATATGAAGATCGTTCTAGGTTAAAATATACATGAATGATGTCGATAGAACTGTAGGACCCTCTCCAGAAACAGGAAAGATTACCAACTTACAATATCCAGAAAAATAAAGCTGAGCAAACAATAGGAAGCCTATTTATTCAAAAAGTTAATATTGAAAACAAAAGTTTCAACGGCAGCATACTACAGCTATGTTCAATACTACATTTTCCAAAAGGATGATCCCATTCTCTGTTAAATAAAAAACTTCACATGTAAACACTGAATGGTCCATATAATGAGATTCAAACCTGAAACGAAGCAGATTTCTAAGTTAATGCACAGACCAGCCTATTTATAAACTCTATTTGCTATCAACCTCAGGAAGATGTCAACTAATAATAAACAAGTTAATGTTTTCCAGTAATCCTCACTGTGCCATTTAATTGCCAACAGCACTCAGGTCAAGGAAAACCCCACAAAACAAAAGAGCTAAAACATCACAATCAAAGAAGATTAATGAATTTAGATCTCTGCTTTGAAGTAAATGCTGAAAATCATGCCCATAAAATTCTCTTTTCAGTCATTGGACTTTAACTGTGCCAAATAGTCTACAGAGTGATTTGAAAGTTAAGTTTAAAAATATTGCTGTTTTTAATTAACCATATAAGCTTCAGTCCTTGTGAGACTTTTTTACATAAAGAACTTCCTCTCCATAGTATTATAAAGTGTGTAACTCCCCAAATTATCAAACACAATTTCTAAATCCTGACTGCCATTCGTAAAGTTTTTTTTTAATTGATATACAACTTAAAGTGCCAAAATTGAAGTGTAAAGTTTGAAGAACTTTATATATGCCTATTTATATAGTTTTCACTTGTAATAATATAACTCAACAAATGATTCCAATCATATGATTATTATAGATCATCACGTTTATTCTAAAAACTACATTATAGCATTCTTTTGCACTGATGGGTAAATGGTAGAATTCTCACCCTCCCACATATACTTACTTAGTAAACAGTCGATATTGGCAAGTCGGGATGGCTCAGAGGGTTGAGTACTTGCACTGAAGCCCTGAGGATCGAGTTCCAGTCCTGCCCTGGTTCATGTGAATCCATATGCTGAACTGGGGTGTGCTTCCCACCCCCAGTTCAGTTCCCACTGGGGCGAGCTTCTCATGTGGGAGGCCCCCAGTTTGGCTCCCACCCAGGGAGTCCTGCCCAGTTCCAGCCCTGGCAACCCCTCCCCCCCCAACACACACACACCACCTGTGTGGAATGAAATTATGTTAAAAACTAATGTCATACAGGTATGGAGACTGCTCTGGGCCCTCTTCCTCTCTCTCTCCCTTTCTCTCTGTCAAAGACAATAAAATAAATCTTAAAAAAACAAAACAAAACAGTAAGATATTGATTGTTCATAATATAATAGCAGTACTCCCTTTTTATGGGGGGAGAGATAAATCTTCAGAAGTAAATAATTTGCCCATTTATATTAAAAAATATTCTGTAAGAAAATGCTCTTATAAAAATGAAGACAAGAGGAAAAACCAAAATGTGCACCTTTGTTATATAGGGGAAAGTTCATTGACTCTGACTTCCAAACTCTTTGATTCTTCTGTTAACTCATTCCTAAACACATCAACTCCTCAGTAAACAATGAATTGAACCTTCACAGATTTTCCAACTACAACTATTTTACTGTCTATGGACTGAATCACTTCTCTCTGTTTTCCAAACCTCCAGATATAGTCTGGCCACTTAATTGCTAAGTTCACTATTTCTTGGTACACTAAGAAATCACTTGTCATTTTAGCAGCTATGTTTATGAGCTAACTTTCCAAATTGTTTAAATACCTACCACCCAAGCTAGTGACAGATTATAAAACCCAGGCCCAGGATATACAACTCATCCTGGATTTGTGATGGTTGAGATAACTTATTCCTAGGTGTTGGGTTTTTGTCACCACTCACCCAAACACATTCTCTCTTCTTTTAACTGCCTGTTGTCACCTCCTCGTAATATAAACTTCTTCATTGGTAGGCTACAATGATGATGATGTGCTCAGCTAAACAAATGTGTACAGATCAGTGGCAAATATCTAAGAGAAAGCAACATTTTCGGGGTACAAAATAATTGGGGAAAGACCAATCTGAATTCACAAGAAATCTTTTTAAACAAAAAATAATTTTTAAAGACCAGCTGACCTATCATATAAACATGATCAGTAATATGAACTGCACTAAAATCAACGAATGTCAAGTAATATTTCTGTTTAGCTGAACCTCAATAACTACAGAAGATTAATTTGTAATGAATATTCATGGAGGAAGGTAAATTTGTATGCACTTTTGATGTTAGAATTATAAAAATAAAACTCTAAAACAGAAACCTCAATTTAATGACATTTCCTCTTTAGTGTAGAAAAAAAAGTCTAACTTTTAGGGTGGGTATGCGAATTAACAAACAAAGTGAGAGTTGATATGGATATTAAACCTGGTGTTTAATGTCAGGAGTTTCTAACCACTCTGAGAACTTTGCATTGAATGGTGTGAAGGTACTCAAATCTCCACCAAATCAATACAGCTGATAGAGAATGAGTTTTCTTGTTCTGTTGTGCAGCAGTCTTATGTTTCATGTCACCAAAAGAAAATGGGTCATCTAAACTGTATCTAAAAGTGGCAGGAAGTTCAACCTCCAGCATGACAAAAGTGGAGAATTGGTCAAAAACTAGGCTGACCATACGTACCATTTTCAATAGGACAGTGCCATTTTTTTTTAGCTTAGTCTCACTGGGCTAAATTCAAGGTGTCAGTAGGCTGACCATACATACCATTTTAAATGGGATGGAAAAAAATGGTACTGTCCTATTTAAAATGATACATATGGGTAAGGTGACCAGATTTTAACATTGGTAAAGCAGGACACCATTGACTGGGGGGAGGGGGTTCTTGATTAAAAATTTAGTCTATCTCTCGCCGTTCCCTAGCTTGTTGTGAGTTCTTTCCAAAAATCGGGACTTTTTTAAAATGCCGCGGGACGCAGGACAAATGGTTAAAAATCGGGTCTGTCCCCGCCAAAAGCGGGACGTCTGGTCACCTTACATATGGGGGAAGTCGGGATGGCTCAGCTAGTTCAGTGCTTGCTTTACAGCCCTGGGGACTGAGGACTGAATCCCAGCCTGTGTGGACCCATATGCTGAACAGCGGTGTGCTTCCCATGCAGGCGGCCCCCAGTTTGGTTCTTGCCCCCAGGTTTGGCCCCTGGCTTGAGGGGGCGTATCTCCCATGCTGGAGGCACCTGCCTTATTCCCGCCCTGTGCGGCCCCAGCCCTCCTGTGTGGAACACATCCATGTAGAAAATGATGGATCAACTATGGAGACTGCTCTGGGCCCTCCCCATTCTCTCTCGCTCTCCCTGTCTCTGTCTCTCTCTGTCTCTGTCAAAAACAATAAAATAAATCTTTAAAAAATTAATAAATAAAATGATACACATGGTCAGCCTATTCAATATGTATTTAAAATCTCCATTTGATTATTCCAGAAATGCTTATTTCTAATGCTGCCAATAAGAAAACAGAGAAAAAGAAGAAAACACTGTCACAGCCTTTGGATTATTAAAAAACAGCATTATTTTAATTTATTAATTCAATAAAACATTATGAGGTTTTAAAGCCAAGTGCCATGTGTGTGTACAAAATAACCATGTCTATTCTCACTAGTCCTACTCCGTATTATACTGGAGGCCCAACCAATGCAATAAGACAAGAAAATAAAAGGCATGCCAATTGGAAATCTTACTTATAGGAGACATGATTATCTATCTATGCAGTAAAACCCTATAGAAGGGGTGTCTAATCTTTTGGTTTCTCAGGGCCACATTGGAAGAAGAATTATCTTGGGCCACACATAAAATACACTAACAATAACTAAAATAAATAAATAGATAAAATAAAATAAATAGAAAAAAAAAATCTCATAAATGTTTTAACAAAATTTCCAAATTTATGTTGGGCCACATTCAAAGCTGTCCTGGACCATGGGTGGCCTGTGGGCCACAGGTTGGACAAGGTTGCCCTATAGAATCTCTTAAAAAAAGATATAATAACTAATAAGTTTAGCAAGGTCACAGAATATGAGGTCAATACATGAAAATAAACTATATTATCTAAAGGGTAGCCAATGAAGATTTAGAATTGGAAATTTAAAGAACATTATTTCAAATAGTATAAAAAATGTGAAATATCTTGGGATAAATTTAACAAAACATGTTTAAGATTCATCATCTGAAGACTGTGTAGGTCTGTATTCAGCAAACTTTTCTGTAAAGGTCCAGAGAGTAAATATAATAGGTTTTCTGGGTCATATGGTCTCTGTTGTAACTACTCAACTCTAGCCATACAAGAGTTGTCTTAAAAGTATCCAGCCATGTAATATAAAAACTGGAGGCATTTATGGCTGGATTTCCCGCACTCCCCTCCCCCCCAAGACAGCCCTTGTATAGTATAAAAGCAACCAAAGAAAATATGTAAACAAATGGACATGGCTGTGTTCCAATAAAACTTTATTTACGACATGAGAGCCAGGATGGATTTGGCCTGTAGATCACAGTTTGCCATCTCCAGATCTAAAGGAATAAACTTAGGGCATCTCCTTATTTACTAATGATTAAGGTCCCAGACTTAGTGAAGTTACCTGTGAACTTCAGGCTTTTGTGGAGTAGAGATACAAATAATTTCTATCCAGTAGAATAGATAACCCTAAAGATTTACATAATCTGTTGGACATTAAATTGTCATATCTAATCCAGTAATCTTATTCTAACATTCTGTTAAATTGCCTATAAATACCCTAGTTTGTCAGATGTTCCCTGAACTGATCAGAACACCTTACTGGTCCCCTTATTAATTTATGAGTTAAATAATATCTTTTATACATGTTCATTTTATATTTTCCTGAAAGTGATGATTTTACTTGTGTGAAAACTATACTTTAACAATGCCAATTCTCCTTTGATTGCTCAAAAGAGTCAATGCAGTCCCTATAAAAAAACTTCCAAATTTTTATTGAAAATGCTTTAAACCCATGTTTAAATTTGGAGACAATGGACAACTCTGAAATATTCAGACCTATCAAGAATATGCAATATCTTTGGGGAAAGCCCAAAAGAATCAACCAAAAACACAATACAAAGGATCTTTACAAATAATATTTATACAAATGAGAGTTAGGTAACCATGTACAGTATAGTAGAGAACTAAGGAGTAGGCTCTGAAACCCTGGATCTGCCACTTTCTAGCAGTGAGATCTTGGGCAAGTCAATTAACCCTCCAGAACTTCAGTTTCCTCCTTGTACTCAGTACCCACTTTCTAGGCTTGTTATGAGGATTTAATATGTAAGTGCATAAAACAGGGTTTGATAATGAGTAAGCATAATGGAAGTGATGACTAACAGAATCATTACAAAGTAAATATACAGAAATCAACCACTTTTAAAAGTTAAAAACAGCACAAATCAGAGGATAAAACGTAAGAAAACTACTCATGATACTAGAAATAAGAAATATATAATATACATGAAGAGAGCTTTAAAAATATAATGCTATTGAGGAACATAAAGACAAATGGAAAGGCATAATATGTTCTTGAATAGGAGAAAGCATTATAAAGATGTTATATACAGTTGATAATTTAATATATCTATTTAATGTAATCCTAACAAAAAATAAATATACTGATAAATGGAGGATGAGGAAACTAGACAAGTTGATTTAAAGTTCTTAAGGTATTGAAAAGTAATGAAGGGGAGTTAGTCTCCACAAAATTGTAATATATATTATAAAGCTACTGTGAGTAACTAGTACATAAATAGACAAGCTGTTCAATGAAACAGACTACAAATCTAGAAAATAACGGCAACTGATTTCTGAAATGTAGCACACACTGACAAAGATAGCCTTTCTGTCACAGAAATAAAATGTGTTTTTCAATAAATAAATTTGGGATCAAAAACAACATGCAACAGCTCTTCATTTATTTCTCTTTTATTCCACTTGATAATGTCAGGTAATATTCATAATAGTATTTTAAAACATAATAGGGTAGACTCTCTGTTAACCAGAACTCAAGCAACCAGCACTCTCCAGCAACTGCCAAAAATTTTTTGCTGGCTGCTTGAGCTCTGGTTAATGAAGAGTTTATGTACATTTATTGGCATGACAGTCTTCTGTAATTATAAATGACAGTTACCATTTATTCAGAAACTATACCATAATAGTCACTATACTGGAAATTTATGCATGTGATATCTTGATTCCTTATATCAGGGGTGGGCAATTGTTTTGGCTGGGGGGCTGCTTTGTGGAAACAAAGGTTAGCAGAAGGCCACACCTTTTAAAATGATTGCATTTATTAGTTAACTTTGCATTTCAGAAAAGATATAAATTGTATCATAAAAATCTGATGTCTTGGCGGGCTGCAAAAAAACCTGTAGCGGGCTGCAGTTTGCCCAAGCCCTGCCTTATATCAACCTTGCAAATTCCATGTTATTATTTTATAGATGGTTAAGCTTCAGTTTACATATAAAATTTAAGTGATTTGTCCTAGGCCAAATATCTAGAATGTGGGGAAAGAGTATATCACTAGGTCTGCTTAGATGTAAAATCTCTACTCAGAAAATAATCCAGTTTGCCAACGAAACTCTAAGAATGAGGCAATAATAAGAGTGCTAGATTATAAACTGTGCATCCCCCGTAGGAATAAAGTAGTGACAGTATCTTCTCTTTTGAGTTTTCAAACAGTAAATACACTGGGGTCGGTGTCTTATTTATATCATGGTAGCTTGGTATTTCAGTCATTGGTTGACATCTTCTTTCCAATAAAGAGAGTTAAAGTAAAGCTAGAGTGAGCTTCAACATACGGTAATTTTACACTGGGGAAAATTTTGTAACTTTTTATTTTCTACATGTAAGATTCTAGTGTGGGGAACTGAAAACCTGTACACCAAAAGAATATAAAGCCAGTTATTCTGACTTCCCTCTGCTGGGCAGTAAACCTCTTGAACTTCTATTTTTGGAAATTGAGGTATCCCTTTAATCCTGTTACAGAACTGCTGACGGTGGTAAGACAGCAAAGGAAAGTAGGCACAAGGCCTGTACCAGTAAGGTCTCCAAGAACAGGAATAAAACAAAGTACAAGCAAGCAAAAGTATTTTGCAAGAGAATTTTGTGAAATCGGTGTCAGTGTTCACAACCCAACACAAGAAACGCCACCCAACTGCAAGCCATTTCAGAGGAAAAGGGGCCCCTGAAGCCGGGTCAATATTGTGAAACTCCCAGAGGCGATATTTATAGCGTGGTTAAAGTTGTACTTGTAGAAAAGAGAACAGTCCTTCTCTTGTATGATTGTCCTCTCCAAGGATTCTACACGTAACATATGATACTCTCTTCTACTACTTGGTGTGTATGGAGATACTGGGCAGAAAGTGCAAGAACTTCCTCTGTCACATACAAGGACTACTGCATACACTCCTGATGACCCTTCTTTTTTGTAAAGTCCCTTCTGACGTTCATTTGTTTCTACAAGCAGCTGAGATACTTGAGACAATTAAAAATTTTTTTTAAGTTTTTCAATTATAATTGATATACAATATTAGTTTCAGGTGTACAATATAGTGATTATACATTTCTAAACCTTATGAATTATCACCCTGATAAAGCTAGCACCTAATACCATACACAGTTACTTTCTTTTTTTAATGAAAATCACCTCCTCTTCAAAAATGGTCTCCAATTAGTTCTGTGCATTTTCAAAATTCTCTTTGATTCTAAAGCTGAAAACACAAAACTAATGACCTTTTTCCAAAATGAATTTGGTGTTAGGGATTTACTAAGATGCCTGCCCCCAGATGATGAGAAAGATCCATATTCTAAACATTCAGTCTCAGGTACTGAAGGCCACATGTTAAATGAATAAAGCCTAATTCTTTTTTTTTTTTTTTTTTATCTTTTCACATTTATAGAGAGAAATTATCTTTTTTTTTTTTTTTTTTTTATCTTTTCACATTTATAGAGAGAAATTATCTTTTTTTTGTCTTCAGTGCATAGTTATCTCCACTTTACTTTTTGACAGATAGAGAGAGAGACAGAGACAGAGACAGCTAGAGAACCGAACTGTGGGAACTCCCCAGTTCAGCACGTGGGTCCTGCCTGGGCCGGAGCCGGGATTCGATC
>PVKE010018507.1:0-29459 GCA_004027555.1 Craseonycteris thonglongyai | reverse complement strand
AAAAAAAAAAAAAAAAAAAAGAAAATGGTGAAAGAAGTAGGCAGGGCCAATTTCTGTGGTGTCTTATAGGTCATGGTAAGGAGTTCGGATTCTGAGTACATTGGAAAGTCCTTAGTTTTGAGTAGTTAAGTAAGATAATATAAATTTGTTTTTAAAATGTTCTCTGCATATATATATATTTTTTAATTATTTTTATTTTTTTGAGAGAAAGTATTAAAGAGGGGGTGAAATGGGGGGAGGGCCCAGAGCAGTCTCCATAGTTGTACCTCATTAGTTGTAACATGGTTTTCATTCCACATAGGTGGATGGGGGCTTCTCAGGGCAGGAACCAAACTGGGGGCCTCCCACAAGGTAGGCAAGGAACTTCACCGCCAAACCATCCAAGCTGCATTGCAGTCCAGCGTATGAGGTTGCACAGGCCTGCCCGGGAATTGAACCCTGGACCTCATGATTGTGAGGCAAGCGCTCAGCCGCTGAACTATCCTGACATCCCCGCCGCATAGACAGATTTGACTGTAGAAAAACAAGAGTAGGAGTTTAAGGAAACAGGCTCACAGGGGAGAGGAACTTACATCTAGAGAGGCCAAAGTAGAGGAAATGAGAAGCAGGCAGCTTCAGGACATAGTTGAAAAGCAAAACTTTAAATTTAGCATGTAAGGGAAAGAGGAGTCAAGACTGTCTCCAAGGATCCAGGCCCAGATTCCTAGGTGAATGTGAGATGCTCTTACCACCATGTGGAAGAAAGATAGTGATTGAAGGAGGGTTGTGGGGTGGAAGATTCAGTAGTTTCCTTCAAACTTCACGTCTTTTACTAAATCCTACATTTGGGGACTGGGTGTTTTCTTTCTTTGGTTTTTTAAATGTTGATTTCTGAATCTCCTGGAAAAATGTGCCCTCCATATATATATATATAGAAATTAATCACCTTGATTATTCATTGAAACCATCATTTTATTTTTTTAACAGATTTTTTTCCCCCAGTTATACCTTATCTGAGCCCCAATCACAGACTTGGTTATTCTTTAAATAAAAACCAAAGGTGTATGTGATGAACTGTCCCTGTATACTCACATACCTGAATGAAGACACTCGAGTGCGATTTGGAACTCTGGCAAGAAACGCTAAACAGATGAACAGATTAGCTTTGCTGAGAATTATAGCTGACGTTCATCTGAAGCCTGCAATGGAGGAAAAACCCAGACCAAACCAGCAAGTCTATGAGTGTGTGTTGGGGAGAGGAGGAAATATTTTGGTCAACTATTTATTTACATGCAAAAAAATAGGTTAATAAACAAACTAAAAATAACTGTCTGCATTCCAATACCTTAAGCTCACCCCATTACAGGAGCTGAAATCATCTCCTGTGTCATCCATAGGAAGAAGCATATTTCTCTTAGCAGACATTGTAATGAAATATACGAGCTTTTGCACAAGACTGGGACTCATGACTTACTTTCCTCTTTCTTCTCATAGGGTTGAAAATAGACTAAAAGCCACAGAGCTATAAATAGCATAAGTCTAAATTTGATCTTAGAATAAAGGAAGCAAAGCAGAGCTTAATCATCACCATAGTATTGTGTCTAGACTATCCCTAGAGTTTCATACCATCATGTGCATTAATTTGTTCAACAATTACTTTTTGAGAACTTACATGTTTCATGCACTGTACGAGGTGCTGGGAATAGACCAATAATGCCATTTCAGTTCTTAACCTGTGCAGTCTTTACACTCTAATACTGATAGTAAAACATTGATTGTCTAAAGCAACTTTCAGAAACATTGTGATCAGTAGCTCTCTACTGGAATGCTGGAGAAAAAAAGCCAATTAGGGTGCATTTGAGATAGAGTGGCAGGAGGTATATAACGTGCAAATGAGCCCAGTCCCCCTAAAGTGCCTAAGTAGTATGCAGGACAATGACCATAAGGCACTGAGTCATTGATGGGTCAATTTGCTAACCATTAAACCAGACACTCAGACACCTGTGAGGTATTCTACACTCCTCGTCTCACCTAACATCAAATCAATTAGCAAATCCTGTAAATTCATCAGGAACAGTGGTGCCCAAACTTTGGGATATGTCAGAATCATCTGGAGGGCTTCTTAAACCTGAACGATGAGCCCTACTCTTAGAGTTCTGATTCGATAGGTCTGGAATAAAACCTGGTTATTAGCATTCTTAACAAGCCCTCCGCTGATGTTAATGGTGCTGGCCTTGGGATCCAGCCTTGGCAATCATTGATGGTCCTTGCAAAGCGTAAGAAGAATGTAAGTTGGAAAAGTTAAGCTTTGGGGCTCCAGTAGCTTATATGGTACAGTCCTGTGTCTGGTTTTCTTCGAAGTGTGTGAGATATCTTTTAGTTCACAAACCACAGTGAAGTTCATAAACTACCTGGGAAAACTATTAAGGTAAGTGTTGAAAGTCATCTTTAGGAAATGGAAAGACAGCACTGCGTGTTGACGTTGTTTACTTGACAAAATGTGGTTTCAAAGGTCTCAAACCACTTCTAGGCTTGTGGTGTTTTTATAATTATTTTTGAGTCCTTTAGTCATTTTTCTTAACATTTATGTGATTCATCATGTTCTCGAAGATACTTACCGTATTTTCCGGCGTATAAGACGACCGGGCGCATAAGACGACCCCCTAATTTTACAGTTAAAATATAGGTTTAGGCCTATATTCGCTGTATAAGACTACCCCCCACTTCCGAGGCTGTAGTCTTATACAGCAAATATAGGCCTAAACCTATGTTTTAACTGTAAAATTAGGGGGTCGTCTTATACGCCCGGTCGTCTTATACGCCGGAAAATACGTATCTTGTATAAAGAGTTGCATTTATTTTTTTCTGTAAGCTAATACCATTTTATAGAAAATAAACTGGTGAGTTTTCTATAAAGCACAAAACTACGTGATCTTTGCAGACTATATTTGTAGGGACTTTTTTTTTAATTGACTTATTTCAACCACGATAACACATTGATTGCTTATAACTTCTGTCTGTATTGGCCGCAGGAAGGTAAGCCCTCTGAAAGCGTAGTTTCCTTTTTCTTTCTTGGTTATTGATATGTCCCAGGCAAGGGAGAATCTCCTGATCACTTTATATGTGTGCAGAATGAACTCTGAACTAAGAATCAGGGGACGTATCTTAACTCTGCTGTGAATTTTCCAGAAAACACTGGGGAAGCCTGGCCCATTCTAGCCTCAGCTTTCTTCCCTTTGTGATGACAATCAAGGTCAAGAAAAGTATGTTTGACGTCTGTGGATGTAGAGCCTTGAGATTTCTGTTGTGTGTAGTTAAAAGATTTCATGCTTCTCACACTGTACACTCACAAACCAGTTGGTAGAGTGGTTGAAGGTACTTACTGGTCACTGAGCCCATCAGTGTTAATGACACGTGGCCCCGGTTGACCACATTCTCACTCTAGTTGTCACTGGAGGCAAGTGTCAACAAGGGCACTTAATGGAGAGTGGAGCTGGCAGCAGTAACCAGTTGAGTGACTACACAGGCGATGATGATCCTTTCAACGGAAAATGCCCTACATTAGCTCTATAAAGTTCTTTCCAGTTCTTTAAAATTACAATATATGCAGCTGAAAAGAGAGTTCAAAACCTGATTGGAAGTAACTGGAATCCAAGCACTCAAAAGTTATTTCAAAGAAGTGAAGAGTGAGCATCATACCAAATTTTACCTAGCGCGAACTCTCACTCTTTCATTGGAAGTCACACTAAAAGCTTAGGGCAAAGAGAATCGTCCTACTTCTCTTGTTTGCATATCACAGGTACAACTTACACAAAATTGAAAAAGCACAGGGGCACCTCAACCTCTTTTTCTGCTTAAAGCAGTGAACTCAGAAGAGCCGAGGCAGGAAAAGTATTCTGGGACTGATATGCAAATGACAACACCAGGCTTCTTACTTGGCAGCTTAAGATCCCTGTGAAGTGAAAAAAAAAATTGTTTTTGGCTCTGAAAGCAGCGTTGAAAGATTGCAAGAGAAATAAGTGTGATGTCAATGATTTGTATTCCATTCATGTTTTCTCAAAAGACTCGGGACTTGAAGTCCCATAAGGTGTCGGGAACCATCATCAAAATTTCCAGCAGTTTCCTTTGCAGCTGCTCAGCACTGCAGCTGGTATGCAACCTCTGAATATAGCAGCAGCCATTGTGTTACCTCTGCAAAGCTATGGAGCTATAGCAGCTGCAGCTCTTTCCCACATCTCACACTCCCAGGAGGGGCAAACAGCCAAAGAGAAGTGACAAGCCAGTCACAAGCTATTGAACAGGAACCCACAGCTGCAAATTCTGCTGCGTGCGCAGCATCTGGCGCCGCCTTCCTAAGGAGGTGGCTATTTTTATAAAGTGAATGCAGTTCCCCAGGGACCATGAACAGAAATTTCGTGCCAGGCTTTATTTAAAGCCTGTTTACCAAGACCCCACATTTTGTGACTACAGTAGGTAGTTTAAAATACACAACAGCCCCGTAAAAGAGGCTGGCATGTTAATAGAGAAGTTTAGCTGTAACCGGGGGCACTGTTGAACTGTAAGTAGCCTGTTGCCATGGGAACCTTGACACACCCATTGCTGCCACATGTGTTGGCTTCTTGTGACCTGTAAGGAATAGGTCCTATACTTTCTGTATGGGACTTCAGTGCTGACGAGGTGAAAAGTTTTCTGCCACCACACAGAGGGGCAGCATCCTAGTGCTGAGACCAGAGCCTGAGACTACGTGTCACAAGACAGGCTGATTCCTCAGCAAAATTGCAAAGGCGGAGGAGAATTTCATTATAAAGCTGTGCATCTCTGTGCCTCTTCCTAAGAACTTTTTAGAGTTCCTGCTTTCGGTGGAGTAAGACCTCACTCTAATTGCAAATGGGTCTAGTTGCTGAGGAGAGACCTGCTAGGACCAGATGGTAAATGTGGATTTGGGGATCTAGTTAGAATTACAAGTGAGCTGGGAGCTGGTGCTGGAGCAGCCAGTGGGCCAGGGTTGTAAGAGCCATCAAAAGAGACAAGTTAAGGACAATTAAGGGGTGTCCAAGGAGAAAAGGTGCACTTCAAGAACACTGAGACATAATTTGCTTCAGGGGCTTCCAGGGAGGGCTCTGGACTTAGGGAATCCCATTGTTAAGGAGGAAAATGCATGTCAGTTCTTGAATGTAATCAGCCTGGGAGAGGATGGTATTTGTGCCACTGTGAAAAGGAAGATGGAAACCGGGAGGGTTGGGGATCTTGGAACCTGAGGGAGTTGTAAAGGATATGAGCTGGAACTAGCCCGTAAATTCCTGTAGGGCAGAGGTGTGATGTTTTAAAGAATGATTTGGAAGTCAACGGATGAGTCTTTGTTTTTTTAATGTTGTTGCAGAAGATATTTCAAAACAGATGAGGTTTTAGAAGGTGTTTGCGTACTGTTAGTGAACCCTGCACTTAAAAACATCTCATGCACACTCAAACACTTGAGAATGACGTCGGTCATATGGAAAAATACCTAACACAATGTCAGGACATAGTAAGTACTTTCCAAGGTCAGGTGTTCTTGTGAAACCCAGACCAAGGTTTTATACCAGCCTGCACTAGGAAAAGTCCTCATGACCAGACATATGTGTCAGCCAACCAGTAAAAGTATCATGATCTCCTATCATTTACACAATTTATAATTTTAAAATGATTAATAGTAACCATAACCCTAACCCTAAGCATCTCTGAAAAATATAGTACTTGCCTCAGAAATTCTGATTGTGTTGGTCCAGTGCTGGGTACATATATCTGTATTTTTAAAGACTCGGGAAATTTAAGTGTGCAGTGTGGACTGAAACCATTGATATTACTCATCTCTTAATTAGTCTCCCACGCTACAATTTTCCTCTGTGCTCTGCCATCAGAGGACTTTTTTTCCTTCAAATTATGTCAAGCTTTCTCATTAAAAATCTTTAATAGCATTCCATGGCATGGTAAAATGAATTTAAATTCTAACCTGGCATTCAAGGACCTTAGCATCTACAGTAGTCTCTCAGTTCGCCAGCACTCATGGGGATGGGAAGATGCTGGATAAATGTCAGTAGACTGTCCATGAACGAACTCAAGCAACTGGCAAAATCTCAACCATCAAGATGTTTTTGCCAGTTGATTGAGAGTGCCAGTAACTTGAGTTCTGATTAATGGAGAGTCAACTGTGCTTTCAGCCTATCCTTCCAGCTTTATATGTGGCCATAGTCTATGGATCTATGCATTTCAACTTAATAAATCTTGTTTTCCCAAAAAGCGAGTGCATTTCCGTGCATCAACAATGGTCCCATACTATTTCCCTGTGAAATGTACCCTGTTCTATTAATACTTTGCTCATCTTGCAAAGGGGACTGTTTCAAGGGTTGACTTTAATGTCAATTTCCTCAGTAGATTTGAGTGGCTGCATCTTCTCTTTCCTTGGCCCTATGAACACTGTTATAGGATCGTATAACAGAAACACTAAGCAGTTAGCACATTCTCTCTCATTGCTCTTTTCCTAGAAAAACAGGAAGAATGTATTTTCCAACCTTCTTTATTTCTGTAAGGGGCTTATGTGCTGGCTCCCAGCCAACAAAGTGTAAATGGAAGCAATGAAAGCGATTCCCAAACATGGCCCTTAAGAACATTTCAATGAACCTCCTATTTTTTTCCTTACTATAGCATTCCTAGAGCCAACAGTAAATTCCTTTAGTTCAAAGATTGTGCCTTCATCCCCTTTGAGTTCCCAAGAATTAGTAAAGTGTCTTTAACGCATCTAGTAGGTGCTCAATGAACATTTACAAATGGATGCCAATATACAGTAAAAGAAAATTAAGTTGAATTCCAAGTTTAGAAACAAAGCTGAAAGCTGATTGCTGCTGACAGTGCAGGACACAGGCCAATAAACAGGAGATGCAATAAACCAAGAAATAGAAAACTGTTTGAGAAAGGTCAGTGAATCCTTTGGGAAAGGAACTGGCGTATGTGGAGGTCAGTATGGCATTTGTCTTCAGAGCTACTAAGAGGCTACGGAATAGGTTTATAACGTTGGTGATGACGAACCTTATAATCCCTTATGTTCGCTTAATATGCCATATGCTTTCTAAAATGTATTATTATTTATTATTTACTATGATCCAAGTAACAATACAGAACTAGTTGGATCAGGTATTATTTCTATTTCAGATAACGAAATTGAAGGCCAGTGAGGTTAAGTATTTGTGCAAGGTCATACTTTAAGTAGTAGTGGTATGAGAGCCTACTTTCTGTGGGTAGTAGACTGTCCATGTCTCTGCACCATCTCACGACTTAGACCTGTTATCTCTGTGCCACATGAGAGCCTCAGTTACCCACTCTACAACAGAAGAGGCAGGATCACCAGCGTCTACTTCAGCTACACTGATTAGTCAATCCCGAAGGCTCTTACCTCTGTCCTTGCAATGGGCCCATCTCTGAGGTGAGGAGAAATGACCAGATGAACAGAGAGCTAAGAAATCCAAGTTTTCTCAACAACTGACATAGTACAAAACAGGAAACAGTTGTAACTTCTACAACTTTCTGACACAGGACGATCAGAAACCAAGAGCTTTATTTACATGAAAGTTTTGGTAATTCTGGAAGTCAAAGAAGTTGAGCTGAAAATTCTCTGAGGCTAGACTTAGCACGGGGAAGGTGTGGCCGGGCAGGAGGAGGTAAGACGTGCTGAGGATGAATGAGACAAGGTTGTGGCATCAGGACCTTCGTCTCACAAACCATCTTAGTCCGCGTCATGAAGGTAGAGGCTTCCGGTCAACCTAGGCCCCTAATGGAGGAACAACTCAGAGACTGTGATTTGACCAGAGCAGTTTCTTTCATTTAAAGAGGCTACTCATCATCAGCAAGGTCAGTAGAGTTATCCTTGGCAAAGATGGTGCATATGCATATTTTGTATTTCAAGTGATTCTTTTTGTTTCTTCCTCTCCAGGGCTGATTGTACATGGCTTTAATGCCTAACACAGTAAACTTAAGGAAATACTCCAATAGGGAAGCTGTTTGCCTGTGAAAACTGCCTAGTTTTTAAAATTCTCAATTCTACAATTTAGTAGGCAAAACATCACTGTAATAATAACATTGCCCACAATGTATTAAAAGATTACTATGGACCGAGTAAATTTTATTTATTATACAACTCTTACCATATGAGAAAGCTCAAGTACCAAAAAGGTAACTAAGGTGACCCAACTAGAAAGGGAAGATGTCAAAGTCTCCATTATTTCTTTTTAACTTACTGGGGTGACACTGCTCAGCAAAGTTACACAGGTCCAGGTATACAATTCTATAATACATCATCCATGAGTTGCATTGTTCAAAGTCTTTATTCTTTTAAGAGAATAAAACAACATGGAAAGACAGATGAAGAGAAAGAATGGGAGAGTCCTTTCCATTGTGCAATTTTGAACATCTGTTATACACAAGAGAATTCACATTGTACCAGGTCCTACCTAACTGCTTCTTCAACCCTCCAACTTCTTTTAGAGCCTATGAGATCTAGCTGAGAAACACCCTCCCCACCATCCCACCAACACACACACACACACACACACACACACACACACACACACACACACACACACAAGCCTGTAATCTTAACCTTCCTTAGGATTCAAGGCTCAGGAACTGGGATTTGAGGGGGTGGATACCAAGTGCTTGTCTCAGAGAGCTAAAGCTGGGTCTAGTGCTACTCAAGACTTAAGGTTTTTAATCTGTACCACTATACCTTTTGTTTAAAAGGCCATTAGGGGCATGCCTGGGACCTGAACGATCAGGGTTGACATTGTTTCTACAGGGAAGTTGTTCGAAATTTCAAAGTGACTTTTTAGGACTGCCAATCTAGACATGACAAGAGTACATATTCCTTTCTAGCTTAATGAAAATTTAAGGGTAAGATCAGTGCATGAATACTGCTCAGAACTAGAAAATTTAGATTCCACAAGCTTTTATCACTCACATGAGGGTCATGTGTTTTTTCTAAGACCTAGACCGGGGGTGGCGAACCTATGGCACGAGTGCCCAAAGTGGTACACGGAGTAATTATTTCGGCACGCAGAGCTGTGAATACCATTTAAAAAATTATTGTTTATGCTCTTATAGACATAAAAATAATCGATACCTCTATCTCACTTGATGGGTTGGCACGCGAGTCGAGTGAGTATACTCTTATTTCAAAAACTTTGGCACTCAATCGCCAAAAGGTTCACCACCCCTGACCTATACAATCATGATACTATTAAAGAGCTTTACCACGGGCAGTGATAAACTACTCTCTTCTTAGCAAGCACTTTCCTATGGAATAAGCCTTCAGTTCTTTTTTCCAGCTTTGAATGAAGAAAATGGGTCCAGATGTCCCTGTCACCCCAGACCTCACAGGGAATACTCCCAGCTGGTTTGGCCCCAAGTGCTCTTCAATGCTGTGTGCCATGGCCAGATGGGGTCTCTGGTATATGGTCAGGGGCCAGATGGTACAAAGGGAGAATGGAAGAAAGAAGGAGAGATCTGATATCTCAAATGCAAGGGTGACACCAATTAAAATAACCACAAGCATTGATTAAGTAACTGCTATGTGATCTACATGGTATGTTGGAAAAAGGAACATTCATGTCTGTGCAGTATGATAAGTGGACAGAACATGCCCTGCCCAACAACAAATTTATGCTCTAAAATTAATGTGAATTTGCTCTTCCCAAGGCCAGTATCGTTTCTCATATGCCTTTCATAATGTAAGCATTTTGCTAAACTGAATGATGCTAGTTATTTAAAGTTACAATTTTTTCTACAACGTGTGTCCTAAACTCAAGCCAAACACTTCATCTAGTTTCCAATTTAAAAAAGCAAAACGGGAAAAATGGCCTTGTCCAACTTACTGAAGGATGGTGCGTCAATCCAACATTTTCTAAGAAGTGTTCTGCATAGTTTCCACCTGATGTGCTGTCTCTAAAACTTAACCCCCATGTAAAATGAGTCTGCTCTGCTTCGTTTCAGGATTCAATTCACAAGCCAAGCATAGCCAAGTAGCAATTCGGACATTTTCTAATTGAGTTATCAGGAAACATACATAAAATAAAAATCCTGTCACTTTTTGCTCTTGTGTGCTTATGTGGCATTGTCATCTTTCACTATGGCTTGTAATCAATCATGTTTGTGTTTGCATTGAATACAACAAGCACACAACTGCTACGGAATATGCTGCCTGGAACATCAGTGTCTTAAGCCATTGGGACGGCTATAACAAAAACGTGAACTCGGTGTCTGACAAACAACAAACATTGACTTTTCACAGTTCTGGAAGCTGACAACTCTGAAATCACGGCACTGGCAGGTGGCAGTGTCTGCCTAGAGCCTGTTTCCTCACAAACGGCTGTCTTCTTGCTGTATCCTCACTTGGCAGGAGGGGTGAGGGAGTTGTCTGGAGTCTCTGTTATAAGGGCACTAATCCCATTTATGAGGGCTCTACCCTTCTGACTCACTCACCTTCCAAAAGTCCCACCTCCTCATACCATAACATTGGAGATTATATTTCAATGTATGAATTTGGGTGGGTGGGGAATATAAATATTCAGTCCATAGGAATCAGTTATCCAGGTGAGAGGAAAATATAGGATCCCTTAGATGTAGAGCTAGGGTAAGTAAGTGTGTACGTATTCACTTGCTTGGAGCAGTGAGGTTATGGTAGAACCAAATGTGGAAGGGATTTAACAAAGCATGCCTGAGAAACATCAAGACAGAGAATTAATTTTAGATTTTACAATGAGCCACAGCAACCAGAAATATAATATGAAAATGTGCAATGGGTGTCACATAGGATTTCAAGAAGAAGTGTGAAATGATGAGAATGGTGTTCACCCAAGCAACAAGTTTCTATGAAGCATGAACCACTTGATACAAAAGTAGCAAAAGGTCATAGGTAAGTTATAATCCAGTCTTATCAAATGAGACCTGCACACATGTTCAAGCTGCCAAACCTGATAATATGAAATAAAGAGCTGAACCATGCATTAGGCTCTATAAATATCACCTATGGCATCATGGAGGGAAACTTGGCTGGCTAGTATATATTGAATAAATTAAATTAAAATAGAGAGTAGATGCTGGATGCTGTATCTAGATGAAGTGAAAAAGATTTAAATAAGATGATGGTTTTAGAAAAAGACAGAAGGACCCCAAAATGATGGGGGTGGGGGGAAGCTGGTATGTTTAGGATGAATTAGAATGGGAACAAAAAAAGCAGGAGAGTTCCAGGAGTCTTAGGAGTTTCCATGTGAGTGAGCCTCCTGGAAATCTGTGAAAGATACACCATGAGAAAAGGAGCAGGTTGTATAACTGTAGGAAGTAGGGTTTAGGAAATTAGCGGACCTTGTATCAAGTAACATCAAGCTGTCCAGAAAGAGATGTCTGATGGGAAGTGAAGATTTGTTGAGAAGGCGCAATGCAGGAAGGAGCTACAGTGAAACCAAGTCTGTGTGAACTGGACCCAGTGGTCTGCACAAACAGTACGTGTCCCCAGGGTTCAGAGGAAGGAAAAGCCATCAGGAAACAGGAAAATCATAAAACTTTCTAGGAAGATGTGGGATGGAGCCTGGCCTACAAGGCTGAATACAAACTGAATAGGGAGAAAGGAGTTGGAGAAACATTTTCAATTAAGGAAACACGGTAAGAACAGTGACTCACAAGTGGCAAAATACATGAACTGTTCAATGTGGCAATTTGGTAGATTAGCTTTTCAGGTGAAAAATTTCTAATTAAGAGTAAAAGGAATACAAGATTCCTGGGATACTTTGGCACAAGGCTATATTAATGGCAGACAGGAACTTGGCAAGGGCTTAGCCCATGGAAATTTTTGAGAGGGCTGGGAAATAGCAAACGCTTTGTTGGACAAGGTCAAAGGACAAGTCATTTGGAAGGGACATAGAAAATAGCAGACCTTGGCATCTTCGCATCCAAGTTCAAAGTCTGACCTGCAATGTATTAAGTGTGTGACTTTGAGTGTTGTACACATTAATCTTTCTGAGCCTCAATATTTTTCTCAGTTAATTGGTCATATAATACATACTTCCTGAGGTGTGGGACAAATTGCCTGGCACAGAGCAGGCCAGAAGTGATAAGTTTAAATAGATCAGAGGAGGACAGTCAAAGTAGAGATTCTTTAAACAAGTTATTTCAATCATCTAGGTATAGTTCTAGATTTGTATTTCACCAGAAAGAAAAAAAAGACGGAGAGATGGGAGAGATGATCTGAACAGGGAAAAATGAAAGACACTGGAAGTTCAGTGGATTGGCTAAAGGAAGTATGGCAATTGATCATAAATGCCCTGGGACGATATTGTCTCTTGTCAGAAATCCAAGTGTTTAAGAAAGCTGAAATGAACTAAATTGGCTTTAGGCTGAATCTATGGCAAATATGTGAGAATCCTGGAAAATTGTAATTTCCTGTATTTCCAAATTCAGTTTAACCTCTGTTATAATTTTTTTTTAAATGGAAGCCCTTTTGTTTGACTTTCTTACCATCAGTGATTTAGAGTCCATCACTCTTTCTCCTCTATTGACCAGGAGAAGAGCTAAAGGCAGAGCAGAGAAATAAATTTCTCCAGGGCTGGTAGCAGTCCTGTTGCACTGACTGCAGCAGAAAAGCAGCTGCAATTGTTTTGTGACCTTTGGTAATAGTTGCTGCGCCTTCTGGGAATCAAGATGGATTTTCCGCATCAGCATAGGTGAAAGCCAATTCCCCAAGAGCTGAGATGGATGGTCTCTCAAAAGACAGCAGCTCTTCCAGAGAAAGAATCTGAGGCAGAGAGTTCCAGATGCTAATAAAATGGTCGCCGACTCCCTGCCCCGGAGGTGATAGGGCAAAGAAGTTCCCTTTGTGAACATTGGACAGTAATAATGAAAGTCGATATTTATGGGGTAGCTTCCTGCCAGAGAGTTCAGAGCATCTATTAACAACGTCTCCTTGCACTGTGATCTTCTCTTTCCTAAAGACAGCATGAAGGAGCAGCCAACACCTCGTAGTGACACCATGTGGAGGCCGTGGTATGGAAGACACACTTCCTGCTGCACACGCAGGCTGAATCTGAAACTATGGTGATGTCACCATTTGAGGAGTGCTCTGGAGGTCACCACCGACATTCACACACACCCTCTCGGAGGTCAGAGTGGGGTTTGGGTACCCAAATCCTACCGCTGACCCCATCTCCAGGGTCCTAACCCCAAGAGCTGGACGCCCAAGGCACAATGGCCAAACAGGAAGGAACACGCCATGTCGTGGACAATCGCGGCGCTGGGGCACATGATCCAGACCAGGCAGTCTGACCGGAGAGTCCAGGGCCTCTTACCGTGAAATGAGGAGTTGGGTTTGCAGAGCACGCTGGACACGGATGAGCCTGCCTGCTTGCAGAGGGAGGAGCAGGATTAGAGGGAGCTCTGATTGAGTCTTCCCAGAAAAGCCAAGCTAAAAATTGGGATTTTCTTAAAAGTAGCTCTTGAAATTTCATGTGGATTTGAAGAGTGAGTCTACTGAAAGGATAAGCTTCGACTTTACTATCTTTGAACCCACACAGCATTTTGATCCTTTGTGTAATGAATGCCATCTTCTATTTAGGCTTCGAACTGAAACCCATTAACTCCTCTCTATGGTTTAGTAAGGGAGGGAGCTGGGGAAAGACAGGGCTTGTTCTGGGGACTCATACTCAAATGTCTATGAATTGGGGTAACCAGAAATGCAAACTATAATGTTCCAAGGAACACTCCAACACGTAGCATACCCCAGGCCAGCGCCACCAGCCAACCTCTCTAACCTGGGCCGGCTCCAGGCAGGTACCAGGCACAGTAGGAGGTGAGTCACATAGCTGGTGACTGGCTGGGCTGGGAGCAGAGCCCTGCCTGTGGGGGAGGGAGCCGGAGGGTGTGAGGATGCGAGTCAGGGCCCTGAGTGAATGGATGTAGCTCAGGACAGAGCTCCAGTTCATTGAAGAAATTGGAGAGCCTGTCAGGTAGATGACTGATGATAGATAATAGATAGATGATGATGATAGCTAGATAGATAGATCGATAACTTGATAGAGATAGATAAGATGATACATACATACATAATGCATACATACATACATACGTATTTACATATCATATTGGTTTTTCTCTGAAGATCTCTGACATTACCACTTTTATTCAGCTTAAAGTGACAATGATGGACAATTCACAGGAGAGACAGAGCTGCACATTAGTTAGTCACAGCCTCTACCTGTTGCTGTGAAGATCAGGAAGCCCCTACTCAATGCCCCTCACCTGTTCCCCAGAACAGAGAGGGAGAATACTCTTGGTGTGCAAGGCATATGTGTACTGCTCGCTCTCATCCCATTCCCAAACACATCTCGGTTAAAAAAGGAAGACTGCTTTCTCTGTAAACACAAGCAGTCACTCTGAATTTCCAGCTCTGTGAGGCTTGCTTGGTGGCCCTGCACAATTAGTTGTTACTCAGCTCCCTTGTCTGCCCTTCTAACCCATAAGCTTCCATGAACAGTCTCTGTATCTGAGGTCTCCTTATATTGATCCCCCACGACCCTGGAGTCCAGCTCAGTGACCTGGCATTTAGTAGCACTTCGTTGCTATTGAAATACTGGCTATGAGACTATTTTCCTTTCATGCCCTCTCAGACCCATGCATTGTCCCCGAGTGACTTTGGGTCCCCTCTCACCTGAGAGAGGGTTCAGCCTTCCAGGGACTTCACAGCACTGGTTTCCAACATTCCACAGAAAAGCGTCTCCGGAGCAAGGTGAACTGCCTTTCAGAGTATTGTCACCCCTCTCTCCCTTCCTCAGAAATACAGGCTGGCAGGTTGATCTTGCTTTTGATTGCGAAGTCAGTGGTGACTTGCTTTCTAACCTTTTGTTTGGAACGTGAAGCATTTCAGAATGAAAGGTCTGTACTTCCCAAGTCTCATTTTAATCAGAGGCAATTGTGAAATGAATGTGAATTCCATTCTTCTATTCAGAATCCTCGAACTAGCCGCTGTGCACAGTAATATCTTCTACCTCCTAGCACTTTTCATTGTAGGAAGCCCTTTCATATACTGTCGTGAGGGCTCAATAAATGTGAACTACTCTTCTTTAATCCTGACAACAAACCTGCGAGATGGTTATTAATATTAAATTGTAAAGGCAGCTCAGAAACATAAGGGGATTATTCAAGGTTAGCAATTCAAGGGCTTAGGCATATATATCTATCTGTGAATAGCTACTATTTATTATTGAGTGCTTGTTCCATGCTAAGCAATTACTAAGGGCTTGGTATGCATTCTATCTTTTAATTCTGGCAATCACCCCATGGAATAGGTACTGTAATCATTCCCATTTTACATTTGCAGAAATTAATGCATTAAGAAGGAAAGAAAACTGCCCAAAGTTGTACAGCTTTTAAGTGGTAGAGAAAGATTTCAACTCCAAAGCCCATACGTTTTCCTGCCCCCCACGACTGCTTTTGTACCCATATAAGCACATGTGCGCATGCTTGTGAATGCTTATATATGCACATTATACATTACTGGGTCTCACAAGGCCATCAAACAGCCTGCGCAGTTCATAAGAGGCACGGCACTAAGCCTGGCTGCCTTCCTGACCACGCGGCTGTCGCTTGAACCATCCATCGGGCTCTGAATCAACTCTGATTTTTAATTAGCTCTGATGACTGGGGCCAGGGAGAACACAGGTCACTGAAATCCAGAAGTAATTTCTACAACGTATTTTAAGCCATGTCCTGTATTAAAATAGCCTGCCAAGACTGTTTCAAGAAGTCCTGGAGAGGTGGCTGACTTTGCTTCATTTCCCTACCTATTCCTGCTAGAACACAGGGTCAAATCAACTCTCAAACGACCAACGCTCAAAACCAGGGCTAGGCTGGGGGGAGAGAAAGGAACCTTAACGAGATCACAAGAGACCGAGTCACTGAGGAGCTGTCAGCTCCCTCGTGCAGATTGTTTAATACCTAAGGTAAGAAGGAGAGGAACGAGGAGAGCAAGGCAGGCGTGTGTGTATATGGGTGCCAGTGAGGTTCAGTGGATCGAGGTCAGGATTGGGCTCTTTACCATGTTGAGAGCATGGTTGTTGAAGACATGACTGGCTGAACAAATACATGAGCAATGAGAAAGTATTTTACTTCAGCCAACCTTTCTTATCTGAACCCTAGCTTGACTTCAATGAATGACTAGAACCTGTATCTCCCACTCGCCTGAAAGGGGACAGGGACAATGAACAGAAACTGTTGGAAGGACCTTTGTCACCTTTCAGGCTTGGACGGTAGTATTCCATCCTCAATTCCTAGTCACTACTGAGGCTTGGAGTGAATGTGCATCCTTCTCTCTCTCTCAAGGAAGCCAGGAAGTCCCTTCGCTCTCTGTCCTTGCCCTGAGTCCAGGGCAGGCATGTCCCTCAGAGTCACTCTCTAGTAACTGTGAGTCTGAAGTGACTGAGTGACAGGGGGCCTCAGAGATGGCTCGAGGTCATTTCCCCAGCAGCAGCAGATCAGCTGCATCTGCTGCTAACCCCCAGGGCCCCTGGGGTGTCCACCCACGTTCTCATTCCGGGCTTCCAATCTCCTCTTAGCTCTGTGAGTCCTGGTTACCCATCTAACATATGCCCTTTCTTGCTTAAGATTGCCACACCTTCTCTGTAGCTTGCAGTCAAAAATTCTAAATGGTACAAATTATGTGGATCACTTGAAAGAGCAGTGAAAAAAAAAAAAAACGTTACGCATTTAATCCTCACTGGTACCACAGCCATAAACACCACAACAGAGAACCCAAAGTCCAATATTCTTGTTTGGTCGTTTTTTACTTGCTACAGTTCTGTCGGACACCATCTACTGATAGAAGCCCAGCACTGCAATCGCCATCCAATCCGCTCACATAGACATAGCAGGGTTCAGCCTGGAAGTCTGAGAGAACGATTTCCTTCTCCAGAAATCCATTTTATTTACTGACTCAGAAATTGGAAATGTTTTTTGTTTGTTTGTTTGTTTGTTTGTTTGGGAGTTGAAATGAACAGTTTAACAGAAGAGACTTGTCACAGAAATCTACATGCTCTACTCAATGATGACCTCCCACAACAATCCCTACAAAGGTTTAATGAATGGTTTGCATTAGGGCAAGTTCAAGAGCAGATTTTGTGTGAGCAAACCCACCCACCAGTCCTGTGGGACCTATATAAACAGGCTCCCAGTATTAGGAGAATCCCTCTTATTAAATTGATAAAACTTCCACAGGCCATCTGGGAACCAGGTAATTGTAGCCATATTTCTGGACTAAATTCTAATTATTACTGCTGCAAATCAGAAGAAATGGAAAAGACATCTTCAGTTTTTTATAACTCGATTATCTGAAGTACAGCCCCTCAATAGAGGAAAGAGATAATTAGATCACAACTAAGCTTTACCACTGCATTTTAGTCTCAACATCGCTTCGTGAAATTATATCATAAAATATTAATAAACTAATGTGTTGGCTCCTCCTCCCGCTGCTTTCTCTCTAACCTCTCCTTTTAGGTGCCTGTGGTATTGAACTTAGCAAACCAGAGTGGTGATTGTGGTTAGTTGTATGTGTAGCTGGATCAAGGTCACAGTGGAGTGGGGGAGGGGGGAGAGAAACAAGGGAAGGTGTGAAAGGTCAAGTTCAAAACAAGAAAGAGGACTCAAAGACAAGAGATCAGAGCCAGTTATCAATTTATCTCCTGTCAGCTCTAAATCTGCCATTTGTCACCTGCTTCTGCGGTGATGAAACCTGACCCTTCTTAAGCATTTCATTGTCGCAGGGAGTATCAATTAGACGTTATTAGAAGGCACTGCAAGGGGAAGGTTTTGCAGGAGGAAGGGCTTCTCTCTCTGCTTCCGGAGTGCTACTGTTTTGTTTCTTTCTTGCTTCTGTCACATGGCTGCCAGTGATACGTATGAGAAAAACCCACTGGTCACATGTTGCCCTGCCAGTGAGTGGGCTCCGACCCTGGACTCCCTGTTCGCCCATCCCCAGCATCGTCCAGCCGTACCCCAGAAGGTTGTCTCCTGGTTGCCTGGTCTTGGAGCAACCTTGGGGGACCTCTTCTCCATCCAGTGGATAGAAACCATACCTCACCTTTCCACAGGATCTACATCTCAGTTTGAGCAGGGGTCTCTTTTTCTAAGTCTGTTCCTACTTCAGGTATTCTTTTTCAGCCCTAGGGACTTCTTTAGGGTTCTCTTGATCTATTTCTAGTTATTTCCCTATTATAGTGAATAATATTTTATTTCAACTTTCCCCTGTGTTTCTGTCTCTGAAAGGGAACGTGATTGATAAAGAATTGGTAAAAGGAGTAGTCCCACAAAGACGGAATTTTGAGGTTGTTTTGGTCATGACATTTTGCTGGATGCAGTACTGAGCTTCTTGATAATGGGAAATAGGATATGAGTAATCCATGCCACATGGCAGCTTTATAATTAATCAACTAACCTGTGTTTGATTTTGATGAAATACTGACTGAAACAAGTTCCTTAAGGATCCCAAGTGATGGCTACCCTTGATTTTTATGGCAGGAATGGTGACTACAAGGACTGTGATTTGGGTATAGTTGTTTTTCATGTACTTGAGCATTTCCAAAACGAAAATGGTGTGCCTAGTTTCTGTAACTTTTAGCGCAATTTACTGTCTGAGAGCTTCCATGACTGCCTTGGACGGATCTCATTTTCCTTATAGTCACTGAGGCCATAAAATAAAATACAACATTTAATTATGTGGGTTGCTGAATTACAACAAATGTTAAATTCACAGTCTTATTAAGTTTATCAAGTGAGATTTATGATATTTATTAGGAAAGCACAGAATTGTGAAACTTAGAATGAGACACCGCCTCAATCCCAAAGTTCTTAGGCCTATCATTTTCTCATAATTCTCCAGCACTAGGAATATTACATCAGCGCATGCATCCTCTTTGGCCAGATTTTATCCCAGAGCCCCACCAGAGAGAGTTCTAACAACTACACTATTAGTGCCTGGGGACAATGTTGCAAACCCCACACAGATACGGGCCCTGGCCAGGAATTTTTTCTTTTTTCTTTTTTTTTTTTCATCAACATTCTAAGAAAACAACATTGAACAAAATGGTGTTATTGGAGGATCTGCTGTATTTCGTTTTAAAAGGACCATTGGTAGAAAGTAGTGCTTAATAGAAAGTTAAAAACTGCTATGGCTTCTTGCAGGGGCAACAGGCTAGTGCGGGAAATATTTTCCAGTTGCTGAGAAAGGGCTTCCCAGCATCTCTCAAATCACAAATCGCACCATGTGGAGAAATAAATTGGATTAAGGAAACTCAAATGATATCATCAGTGATGTCATTACCCAGCTGTAGGCTTTGGATTTCTCATCTCTAAAATGAGGAAGGAAGACTAGAACATCTACATGCATTGTTCCAGTCCTGACACCCCATTTTTAAAGGCTCGATTACATATGAAATGTAAGTATGGTAAACTGATCTTAAGGCTACTTGGTAATCTCCAAATTCTCATTTCTTCTTTCAGATCTCCGCTTTTTAGGGCTTTCCAGTAAGTCTTCTCAGAGGTAACAGCTAGCCTGTAACACACGGTGATTGTCATTCTAGCCTCCAGACTAACTCATCTCTCAATCTACTTTTCCAGAAATTGGTAGTAAAGACTTGATGTTGTTTCCAAAGCTTGTAGTAAAAGATCTAATCTTCAAAATGTCACTGAGATAGGCACAATCCAAGAGCTGTCCCTCCTCTTGCATCCCCTTCATATTTCCTTGTCAATCACATGCTTAGAGTGATGGCATTAGATACCTGACAGGTCATTTAGTTGAAAGTCACATCTGATGTTTTGATTCTCACACATATTCTTGCCAAGTGCCAATCTAGTGTAACAGATAATTTTGAGGTGTCTTCACAGCCCAACGACCAAGAATTTTTCTCTCTATGTATACATTATCATCAAACCCAAATAGAAACCCAATCAGCTGGGTGAGTGTAATGTGACTCCTCCCTAAACTACTGCTGATTGGACTTAGGTTGAACACATGCAGCAAGCTGGGCCAATCAGAGTACCTTTCTCCATAAATGGGAAGAAGTGACTGCAGTCTGTCTTGACCATTTTCTTGAATGGAGTTGATAATCATGGAAGTGGTGGTGCATCTACCCTCCTCTGTGAGCCAATCTACAAAAGTAAAAATATGGAACTGATGTGCATCAGAGAAAAGAATACCCTTGAATTTCCCATCACTTCTCACTTCCTGCTTTGCATCCGTGGCAGAACCTCTGCACTTGTGTCAAATTAGCATGTTCACCAGTACTTCCAGCCTATGTTTAAACAGCTCTGGTAACAGATAACACTCTACGCTTTTTCCTACCATCTCTGACACCTCTTCTTCTTTCCTGTCCTTCTGAAACTCTGGGTCCAAAGAAAGACTTGGGATTCAGGAATTGTTCTGCCTTCCTCCAATCAAGCTGAGTTAGAAGAAGAGATAGGAGGGAAAGAGCTGAGTAGTTTTCTCTGTTCTTGCTGGCTTCATTTGAATTCATTTCCTGCTGATGGCACATTGTTTCTCACTTCCTTTCCAGAATGACTGTCACCCAATTATATCCATTCTTTGCAGTATTGTAATAAAAAAGTAAAAATGTGAACCCACAGCCTAATTAGTTTGCAAGCAGTCATAGAAGAAGAAAGAATGGAAATTTTAAAATAGCAGTGAATGCTAATATTTTCTCACATTTCCAAATTTATGCTCTGGGCTTTCTACTTAATTGAATCAATCTCTTACATTTTTTAGGTTGTACCAAAGCAGGTCTTAAAGCCATGGACTCTCAGACTAAATAAAAAAACAAACAAACATTATTTAATGTGTCCACAACTGTAAATAACCCTGTTCTGAGTCTTCTGCCTGATGCAACTTGGAAATGACTCTCAATAAAGCCTGAAAAGTGAATTTTCAATGGTAGCGACGAGACCTTCATAGAGCCTGCAAATTTAATACAGAAGGTCCTCAAATAATCTTTCATCATAATATTCACAAGGAAAAAAATTCAATTTCTGGCCAGGGCTACTGTCTGCGTGGGGTTTACACATTCTCTCCATGTCTACATGGGTTCCTCTGGGTCTTCCAGTTTCCTCCTGCATCCCAAAAATATTCATGTGACCTTAACTGGCATATCTAACTTGTCCCAGTCGAAGCGAGTGTGAATGTAAGTGTGGCTGTGGATGTGAGTGGCCCCGTTATAGAAGGGCACCCTGTCCAGAATGGGGTCCCACCTTGTGCCCTGAGCTGCCAGAAAGGGTTCTGGCCAGCTTCAACACCAAACTAGAATAAGTAGATTAGAAAAGAAGTCTCTCACTTGTTTTTATTCATCTTCCTTAAGTGTGTTCCTAGCTCATATTTATTTCAATGCTTAATATTAGAAGTGTTTTGAGTTTTTATTTAGAAGTTTGGTGATGTTTTTGTGACCAGAAATATGCGATAGAAACTTAAGTCCTGTTTATGCCCGTGAGCCAGTGGTAAAACTGATTTCACTATACCTCCTTTTGTTCAAAGTCACAGTTTTCAAGAGCCTATTGGTAACATTAGGCGAGGACTTATTTTATTGCAAGAACAAGTAATAGATGGATTTAGCAGCTCTTTATTACGTTTATTGTAATAACAAAGGATATACTCTTACTCTTCCTATTAGAAGACATCTCCCAAAGCATGTATGCAATGTTTTTCCTGAAAGTTCACCAATTATTGATTTATATAGAAGTCTTTTTTCTTGGGAGGTAGAGCTGGTGAGATCAACAGGGTGTGTAGATAAAACCTGAACTTTCCCCTGAAACATTAGATTGTGCACTTGGCCTATGGAGAGGAGGAGGTGAGGATAAGAGAACAAGCTAGACAGTGGATTATAATCAGAGGATTATAAGGGGCTTTGTAAACCCCGCTGAGGAGGTTGGACTCCTGTGTGCCATGAGCCGCCATTGGCTGTGCCTATGAAAGGGGATGACATGTTTGAAAAAGACAATCTTGGCAAGAGAAATGTACTTTTATAAGTCACATTCATAAAGATGGCAGGTTTCATTGAGTCCATAGAAGCCACAATGCTCCCAATGGCCACTATTCCGGGATTAAAGAGTCGAGTGGCTGGACCCTCCAGCAGAGGAGGAATGTTCCCATCTGTGGTGCCATCAAGGAACCTGTAGTTCTCCATCAGGAGAATCTGAGGCAAAGTGGAAAGTGTAATGGACTAAGAGGGGGGAATCTGAGTGTAAGTCCTAGCTCCCCCATTGATTCCCTGAGTGACTGGGATTAAGTCACTTAAAATTTCTGGGTCTCAGATTTCTTATCTGCAAAGTGAGGATCAAACCTGCCCTGTAACACTTAGCTGTTGTGTGGATGAGATAATCAAGTGGCAATACTTAACCAGCAAGATAGAGGTGTGTGTGTGTGTGTGTGTGTGTGTGTGTGTGTGTGTGTGTGTGTGTGTGTGTTAGCTCTGACTTCAGGCTTATTATCCTATCAGCTCAACCAAATAGCTTCTCACTCTGTGTGCCACGGATTGTCTGGACAACAAAAGGTTTGCTGAGAGCTGAAGACGGATTCCTTTCTGTGCCAGGTATACAGAAGCTTCCCAAAGCAGCTCTCAGCCAAAGTAATTGGTAGCTCACTAATTACCATAAATTCTCTTGCTCCCTATACAGTGAACCTTTCTTCACTAATTTTTCTGTATCCAATGCTCAGTTTTCTGGTAATGTCTGTTCCCGCCACACGACTTAAATAGGATCTGCCATAGGGATTAAATAGGTGTGCGTATGTGACAAAACCTGGGCCTCTGAACTATCTCCCACAAAATATCACATTTGCATCAAGGATCAGGAGTCCTTTCCTTCTGAGTGGTGCTGGCTGATGTTACAAGTGTCGTGAAGGTAGTGGTCTCCCGTGCATGACAAACAGCCAACATGCAGAGAGCAGCAGATGCAGTTTAAAAGGATGAGGCTCCCACAGTGGGACCTGGTTCTACCTCGCCTAACCCAGATTCATCCTGCCTTTCCTGAGATTCTATTCACAAACCTATAAACTTTTTTAGTCTTAACCTCATTAACATTCAGTTTCTGTCATTTGCACATTAAAAAAACTCCTTCACTATACACCTTGGGTTGCAATCAGGGATTTTGATGTCCATAATACATTTGATTGGACTCTTAATGGCTATTTTGGAGCACGTCTGATCATTTTAAAATATGACCCCCACAAAAAGCAAACAATCCAATTAAAAAACATGCAGAGGACTTGAATAGACAGTTCTCCAAAGAGGACACACAGATGGCCAATAGACATATGAAAAAATGCTCGATGTCACTAATCATCAGAGAAATGCAAATTGAAGTCACAATAAGATACTACCTCACACCTCTCAGAATGGTTATCATCAATAAATCAAACAAACAACAGTGTTGACAAAGATGCAGAGGAAAGGAAGCCCTCATGCACTATTGGTGAGATTGCAAATTCATGCAGCCACTATAAAAAACAGTTTGGAGGTTACTCAAAAAACTAAAAATAGAACTCTCTTATGACCTAACCATTCTGCTCCTAGGTTTTTATCCAAAGAAATCCAAAACACTACTTCAAAAAGATAAGTACCACTATGTTCATTGCAGTGTATACAATAGCCAAGATATGGAAACCACTGAAATGTCCATCAATAGATGGCTGGATAAAGAAGTGGTGGTACATACATACAATGGAATATTACTCTGTCATGAAAAATGAAATCTACCATTTGCAAGAACATGGATGGACTTAGAGGGTATTATGTTGAGTGAAATAAGTCATACAGAGGAAGACAAATACCATATAATCTTCCTTTTGCGTGGACTCTAAAGAATAAATTAAACAACAACAAAAAAGAAATAGACTCGTAGATACAGAGAACAAACTGATGGTTACCAGATGAGAGACAGGTTGGGAGTCTGGGCAAAAAAGGAGAAAGATTTAAGAAGTATAAAATAATCACAGGGATATAAAGTACATTATGGAAAGCATAGTCAATAATGTAAAAACTATGGTATCAGGTGGGTGCTAGACTTATTGAAGTGAATACTTCATAAGTCATATGTGTGTCTAATCACTATGCTCTACACTTGAAACTATTACAGTAGACCCTCAATTGACTGGCACCCATGGGGACTGGTAGATGCTGGATAAATGTAAGTGGACTCAGTTTAAGCAGAACTCGTATCAGATAAATGTAGTATTATTTCTTTGATTTGTTTTCTTTATTTTTTCTTTCTTTCTTTCTTTCTTTTTTTTTTTTTTTTTTTTTTTTTTTTTTTTTTTTTTTTTTTTTTTTTTTTTTTTTTGCTGGTTGCTTGAGGTTGCTGGTTGCTTAAGTTCTTGTTATTGGAGAGTTTACTGTATAACATTGAATGTCAACCGTAATAGAAAAATAAACAACATGGACCTCACAGATTTTGACTTTTCTTTCATCAAAGGATGGGTGTGCTCATATCTGCCCTTCTTAAAGTTTAGGCAGACCTCTTTGCTGCAATTAATAGAGTATGGCAGGAACAATATTTGTTAGAATTTTTTTTTAGCTCCATAAGTAGATCAACAAGTTATAAATGCTCGTTGAAGTTCAAGACCAGATATTTGAATTTTTAGGGATTGAAGGAAATTAGAATCAAGAACACAGTGTCATACAATCTCACTTATATGTGGAATCTTAAACAACCATAAAAAAGTAAAAAAGCAAGCTCATAGAACAGAGGCCAGATTGGTGGTTGCCAGAGGCAGGAGATGGGGTGTTGGAAAAATGAATAAATGGGGTTAAAAGGTACAAACTTCCAGCTATAAAATAATTAAGTTCTGGAGATGTAATTTATACATGAGGACTATCGTTAATACTACTATATTGCATATTCGCAAGTTGCTAATAGAGTAGATCTTAAATGCTCTTATCACAAGAAAAAAGCCTTTTGTAACTATGTATGGTGACAGATGTTTACCATAATTATTGTGGTGGTCATTTTGCAGTCTGTACAAATACTGCATGATCATGTTGTACACCTGAAAATAATATAGTGTTATATGTCAATTATATCTTAATTGAAATAGAAAATTATGCCAATTACATCTCAGTGGAATTCACCTTATTTAGGAAATGACTAGTAGAAGAATTTCACTTACAGGATGATTCTCAAAATGTATTCAAGGGTTGCCATTCATTTTCCAAATGTTGAAAATTCTCAGGAGCTTCCTACCAGGTTCTTCGTTCTTGTCTACCTCCATCCCCTCCAAAAAAGAACATAGTTATTTTGTTTCTTATATATAGTGTCTTCTTATTGTACTAGTTTATGATTTGAGGGGACCTAAATAGTGTCAATAGAAAGTATTATAATTTCTCTTTGCTTTCAAGTTAAAAAGCATTCAAGGCTTCTGGTAAGAAAACCACATTATCCAGAAAAAAATGATAGTAATCATAATAATTTATCTTTCTCAAGTCAAAAAGCCCAGATACAAAAAAATCCATAACATAAAAAAGGAGAAGAAAAACAGACTGAGACAATGATGCATCTCCCAGCCCTCTCTAACTCTTGGACACTTTAAGAAGTTAAGAGCTATTTTATGATGGTTGTGGGTAATAGGACTCTACTTGTGGAATTTCTTTTTCATGGTTCAATAATAAAAATAATAAATTCCACAAATAGATTTCAAGTTGGTCAAGCATTTTGGCTTTGGAAAGTTAATCTCCTGAGCAGTGAGCTCTGTACAGGCCTGGAAAGGTTCAAGACAACAATGACATGTGAGCGCAAAACATCCAAGTACTGCGCAATCCTGATCCTCATATCACCACCAAGTGGGATTTGGGGGTGGGGGGAAGGGAGGACCAGAAGTGATTTTGGGGGTTATTCTATTACATCTCTTTCTTCTCTCTGTTATTGCTGCCAAAAGCTATGCTGGCAGTACATGGGCTTTTCAGTGTTTACACTAACTGGTCTTAATCAAGGAATTCTAACTTGAGCTTAGTCTTTCTCATAGTCCCACTTCATGGCTGTGATAGAAGCAGGGGGAAAGCACAGATTCAATAGTCTAATGGTCCCCTGAGGCATAGTCAGAGAGCTGGAAGGAATACGTACAACACTTAGCCTTCCCCTCTGCTTCAGGCAGGACTGGACCCCAACCTTCTCCAATGTAGGTAATTCCCAATAATTTAGTAAATATCCAGACACAGAGACTGAAAACCCAGCCCCCTTGACAACTAACATTGGTTTTACGATCTTGATACCTAACTTTATCCTTCTCTCCAGATAACAACCCATAACTGCGTGTTCTAGTTTAAATGTTTCGTCCATTCTGCCCACAGTGGATTTGAAGCCAGACATGATTCAATGTACGGTTGCTGGGTCATCAAGTCACATCTCAGACCTTACGAATTAAGAAATCCTAATCACAGGAAAGCTGGGATGGCTCAGCGGGTTAAGCATTCACTTTGAAGCCCCGAGCACCAAGGATCGAATCCTGGCTCCAGCCCAGGCGGACCCACATGCTGAACTGGGGTGTGCTTCCCGAATGCGGTGAGGCCCCCCCCAGTTCAGTTTAAAAAAAACGTCCTAATTGTCTTCACTTTTCCTCGGGTCCTTACCTATGTGAGTCTATTCTATACTTGATTTGCTCCTATGGAATATCTCACAATACAATATGGAACTCTTACTGACTAGAACTATTGTGCTCACCTAGAGGATCTTATTAATTTATGCCTCGGTAACAAAAAAAAAAGGCAGTCAGTCGTTTAATGGTCACTGTGGTAGGCAGAATTCTAAGACGGCTGCCAACATTCCCGTGCCTACTTTTGCGTGTGTGGGTGGACCTGTAAATACGCTGGGCTATTACTCCCGGGATCCCTGTACTAAGCAGCTGACTTCCAGGTAATCAAGACAGAGATGACTCTAGTGGTCCAGGACCCTTTCTAAAGTCCCAGAGATTAAAAGTATCGATGCCTAGGCTACCAGGATGTCCCAAAGTGGACTCAACCCAGATCAGAAACCAGGTTCTTGTCTTTGCACAGGACAGAATTCAAGAGAAAGACACATCTAGGAAAGCGTAGGGAGTTTATTAAAGTGGAAGTACACACGTGAGAAGGCAGTGTGAGCAAACTCCGAGACTGAGCAGTCCTGAGAAAGTCTTAGAGTTTTGATCTCTCTTAAGAGGCAGGAATTTGGAAAGGTCACCTGTGTCCTCCTCTCTAGGGGTGGGATCTTTGTTTCTCTCCTTTTTGTCCTTATTGCACTAGAACTGACATGGTGGGGTGCGTGATGAGAGTCATAGTAATCAAGTGCAATGTAAATGAGATTATAATGACATTAAAGTTAGCTAAAGGTCAGGCCTTGGTCATGGATAATGGCCCTGTGAAATGAAACTGGTTCATATTTATCTCTCGCTGGCATCTGGTGGGGTCCCTTGTTTTACTGCCTTGAAGGGAGGTGCCTCATTCAGTACCTCACGGTTCCAATGCCCTAGGCTACATATCCTGTCTCAACATGAGAGAGTCTATGCAAAGGGGAGTTTCTGCTGTGAGCTTTGAATATGAAAGGAGCCACCAGATCAGGATCTGAACATTGGCCTCTAGTTCCTGAGAGCAATACCCAGCTATAGCTAGTAAGGAACCGAATTATGCAAACTCAAGTGAGTTTAGAAAAGAATTCTTCCCTTGTCAAATCACTAGAAAAGAATGCAGTTAGCAAACTCCTTGATTTCAGCCTCCTGAGACCTTGAGCAGAGAAATCAACCCTGGAGTGCCTGGACTTCTAACAGAACTGTGAGCTAATAAATGTCTGTTACTTTAAGCCACCGAGTTTATGTTAATTTGTTACACATCAGTAGAAAACTAATGTAGGTATTCATCCATGTACTGGACTTTACAATGAAGACATTTCTTATTTCATCTAATACCTACAGTGTCCCTTGATGTAATCACTACGTCCATTGTTAGAATAAGAAAACTGAAGTCTGGCTCAAAGAACATAAGCAGCAAAGATTGGTTCATTAAATGCTGCAAATTTCACTCTCACTTTAAAGGCATACTCTGTTTTATTACACTTTGCCTTACTATGCTTCACAGGATTGCATGTTTAACAAACGGAAGGCAAAACCCACTGCCAGAAAAAACACTATGACTCACTTTATTGAGATGATCACTTTATTAGGTGAGCTGGAACCAAACTCGCAATATCTCCAAGGTATTTGCCAGCATTTGAATTTATAATACCTGTCTCCAAGCGATGCTCTTTCCTCTGAATGGCTTTTCCTGTCCTTATAGTTCTACTGATACAAGCTATTGCCACTGCCTTCAGTAAAGTGTTTTGATCCAAACCATTTGGCTTTTTGTAGGTACAAGCTGCTGAGGAGGTGATTTTCCATTTAATTGTGCTTTTGCACAATCAAATGCAGACTTGAGTATTACCAAGCTTCACTGCTTTCATAAAATATAAACTGAGTAAGAATGCTGTGGCCTTCTTATTTAAAAGATGGACAGTGTGATGGGTGAACCCACTGACTCAGTGTCCCTACCACATCCCTACCAGTAATCACTCCCCTCCCCAGTCCTGCAAATTCCACTCTTGGGGATGCTCCATTGCTGCACACAGGCTTAGTTCCTACTTCAACTCTAGTTTCCCCCAAGGCTAACAAACATAGGGACTGCTGGATCTGGAGTTAAAACTTATAATCAAGTCAGCCTTGGGCTGGATTCATCCTGACCAAGTACCTTGGGTCAGGTGAGTGAGTCTTCGATTTCCTTATGACATCTTTACATTGTATCCAAGTGCCATTTATGTGAGTACTACCTCACCCTGTCATGTATTTCTTCAAGAAATTGCTCTATTTTCAGCTTTGCCAGAAAGCCAGATTTTTCCCACAAAAACATAGAACTTCTAAAATGGTTAGAGATCTGTTTTTGCTGCCTTGTGAGAGAATGAGGAAGGCATGGTGACAATTGTGGAAAGAACTGCAGATAGTGAATGAAAGGAAAGGGTGGGGGGAAATTGAATTATGAATATGAAGACCAAAGGGAAATTGACATTAAATTGACATGGAGAGAAAGGGCACAAGAGAAAAGAGAAAGACAATCTTGTTTTCCTCAAAGAATAAAGAATGGAGAATCCAGAAAAAACTGTAAGCATACGAGATGTAACAGCAAAACTAGGGAAACTACAGTATTTGAAGTTTCTGAGTTTTACTTCTTTGCAGTTGGGAGGTGGGGGCTCTTAAAGAGGCGATGCAAAGTAATATGTCCCTCTTGAAGAGCACCATCAGTGCAGGAAATCTTAGAGATTTTGAATAATATTATGAAGGTAATAAAATTATGATGATAATAATAATAATAAGATATGAGCATTTTAACACTACATATAAGCAATGCTCTAAGTATCCTAATTAATTCAATTTTAACAAAACTCCT